>CANTFL010000549.1:0-132341 GCA_947650285.1 Hyaloperonospora brassicae | reverse complement strand
CTGTAGAGGCTGGCACAGCACCGGGCTGTGTAGGTCTTGAGTACCCCGTATAGACAAGTTAATTATGCGAGGTCAAGCGGAAAGTGAATGGAACGGACCCAACAAGTGCTTCCTGTCCCAATGGTGGCCAACGGGTGGCCTCTATATTTTCGATAGTCACACGGTGACTATCAGTTAAGGGGGGTGATGTAACGGGGCATCCCGTTACATGGAATTGTCACTTTAAGGAAAGTGACAATAAAGAATATGAAGATGGATATTCTTTAAATAATATCACCAAAGTGGTGATATTGAAGGGTCGACCAAAGAGTCTGTTGATTGGTTGATATCTTGATGATATCAACCCACCAATCGCCGCGAGACGCGCGCAATGAGTGGTGACGAGACGTCACCATACACTCAGTCATATTAGTATAGTTAAGTTACGTCAAACAGAGAGACAGAAGTTAAAAGACTTAATTATATTAATATAACAGTTCTGCTTTTACCTTACCTACGCTGCATCGCTTGCCACGTGTACGTCTGTCGGGGAACCGATACCCTTGCGTTAAGTTTACGCAAGGGTGTACCCCGTTACAATAGCAGCATTAATATGCTGCTGTCTTAAAGCTCTGTCTGTTGAGCACCGAATTCTCTCAACTGCTCAGCCTGTTGAGAGCCTTGCTGATGAATCAAGACTGCTCTCTCGCTCCGCGCCAAATTCATGTCGAATGAACCTGTCGATGGCGGCATGTTGTTCGTCTCTGTCAAGATTTTCCAACATAGCGGTAACGCCAATGTCGCCCACGGTAGAGCTCATTCGCCGTACCGCAGCCCATTCGAGGTCACTCGAATGTATTAAGACTTCAAGCGTGGCGTTTAAGTGCTTCTCCTTATCCAACATGGTCATTTCGGATGAGGGGATTGTGGTCGCTGAACGGCTACAAATTGCTTCCACGTGTAATGGTACACGTTTTTACCAGATGACTGGAAGACTTAAGGTTGACTAAATTCATTGCGTGCTCCCGACGTCACGTATACGTGGCGTGAGGAAGTGCGAGGAAGTAAACAGAACTAGGAAGCTCAGTTTTAGGGGAAAAGTAGAACTGTTATATTAATATATATATACGTTTTTTGTGTATCGTCTTTGTCTTGATCGAACTGTACTAAACTACGGTCGCCTCTGTTACGATCTTGCTCACCCGCCATTGCGCGCGTTCAGCAGAGATTGGTGCTTAATATGGTCGATGCAGATGTTAGATCAACTAAAAATGAACCATCAAGAATATAATTTTTGAAGGTAATATTCCGCCAGTATTGACTCTTCTCGAGTAATGTTGATTGTATATTATCAAAAACATCACATTTATAATATGATATTTTCGTCTCAATTAATTATTTAACGGGCTCACCCCGTGACTCTTCTTGTCGCTTCTGATCTCATATTTGACGTGGGCATGTTGAAGATAAGGTTTGCTCAATGAAGATGTTAGGACGGGATGGTGTTTTTGGAACTGACATTTAAATATACCTGCGCACTTGGCTATTCCTAGTGCACACAACTACTACGCTTGCAGGTGCTGTGCATGGTCTCATATCTTCTCTTTTACGCACGCTTCTAGACCAACCGATTTTGTTGTCATTCAGACCCTTTCGCTCCTCACCCACCAAGACCTGGCAACGTCGCACTGACCCTGTCGCTCCGCACCCATTATATTTTTTTGACAGCTGTTGCTACTTGGCACCTGTCGCTGCAAATTCAAATTACAACACGCCCTCCTCGACTTGCAATCATTCGTTATGCGCAGTCGATTCACTTAGTCGTAGACTGCCGAGCTTCAATTAATTGCACTGACTTATATGGCTCCATCCGATAGTCCGATGAGTCGCATCAAGTGATGAATCCTGTCTGCACTGGTTGCTTTCGTAAGAAGATCTGCAGCATTTTCAGCCGTCTTGACCTTGTAAAGTATAATCTTTCTCTTCTTCACTTGCTCGCGCACATAGTGTCAGCGCAATTCAATTTGTCGTGTCCGACGACTGAATGTCGGATCCATAGAGTTGTCGACGCCGAGATTCACTGCGATGCCCTGATTCGTCACGCTTAATGTTTCTTCAATGACGTTTCAAAGAGACGCTGCTTCCATAGCTGCTTCACACGATGCTATGTACTCCGCTTCTGCTGTGCTCAGTGCAACTACGCTCTGAAGCCGTGATAGCCATGACACCGCACCGCCCGCAATAGTGGATACGACTCCAGTAACACTGCGTCTCGAATCTGGATCACCGCTTCAATCGCTGTCACTATATCCTTCGACATCAATTTGACTTGCACTTCCATCTTGGCGCTTGTAGCTCAACCGGTACGCCAACGTACTTCACAAATAGCGAGATACTCGCTTCACTGCTCCAACATGCTTGCTACTCGGATTACTGACAAACCGGCTAAGTAACTCAACTGCAAACGCGATGTCTGGTCGCATTGAAGTTGCCAAGTACATGAGCGCCCCTACTGCCCCACGGTACGGATAAGAAACCATTTCAGTTCTTGTCTTTTTCCTATATGCACAAGTCGCGTGGTGCAATCCACTGGGTTGCCGACTTTGCGAGCTTCTGTTAATCCAAACCGCTCGAGAATTTCACGTGTATGCTGAGTCTGTTGCAAGCAGTAGCTGGAGTCACTGCGATCAATCTCGACACCAAGATACTGTGTTGCTCGCCCGTGATCTTTAATGCCATACTGCTTATTTAGCAACTCAAACAGATCATTCTTCTGCTCCACTGATTTTGTTGCTGTGAGTACATCGTCGACGTATACCAGCGTTAGACAGACTTCTCCATTTTGCCAACGTACATATAAGCACGGCTCTGTTTGTCCATGTTCAAAATCTTGAGCCTTTAGAAATTTATCTAATTACGTGTTCCACGCTCGTCCAGCTTGACACAATCTATATAGCGCTTTCCTCAATATATACGCTTTGCTGCTATCATTCACGTTACCTTGAATTCGATTTACGTACTGTGTAATTTGTAAGTCCGCATTGAGATAGGCTGTGTTTACGTCACAACTGTAGAATTCCAGATTTCACATCGCCGACAATGCGACAAACAAGCGAAACGACGCCATGCGAGCGACCGGTGCAAACGTGTCGACAAAATTAACACCAGCGCGTTGCCTGTCACCGCGCGCAACGGGGCGAGCTTTAAATCGAATCACTCCTCCTTGCTCGTTGGTCTTCACCGCATAGACCTACATCGTAGTCAACATGTTGGTAGACGGTGGAACGTCATCTGCGTCAATTTCTTCGAGAACCCCTTTATCATTCAGTGCCTCGAGCTCCAGTAATTCCGCGTCCCGCCACTTGCTTGCGTACTCAGTATTCATTGCTTCCGCATGGGTTTTTGGGATCTTGACTTCATTTTTGTGTATAGCTCTCTCCCCGTCACCAGATGCATATATTGTTGATTGGACAATGAAGTCATTAAATCGCGATGGAAATCGACGCTGACTCGTTTGCCACAAACCCTCACGTCGCTTCTTGACTTCCACGATTCCCGTGTTACTTCCTGTCGATGACAGCTGTGTACGCTTGCGCTTTCCTGCCTCAACTAGATCTGCGAGTCTTGCCGCGCTGCGTGTGGTCGTCACATCATTACCTCCCGTATGTTCGTCTAAGTCTATTGATCCCTGTTCTCCATCAATCGATCCAATGCGTGCACATTCACCTTCACTCGAATCTTGATGACTCTCTTCGACAATTTCACTGACATTACTCATGTCTGATGTCGCTGCTGATTCTGGGCTTATTGTGCCTAGTTGACATCCACCGACAAATTCACCAACACCTGACGCAGAATCTTTGTCACGTACAACATCGCTGTCACTTGCGCCGTTGAACATACTGGTCACGTCTTCGTTTTCATCAACACCGCTGTCGCCCTCGTAGACGGTTACATCACGTACGTCATCGCTGTCACATACGTCGTAGCACATATTGGTCACGTCTTCGTCTGCATCGACACCGCTGTCGCCCTCGTCGATGGGTACATCGCAAAAATCCACGGTGTCGGTTGCAACATATGCCTTGGTATGTCGGTCACGGTTGAGAACGTTCTCGTTCACCCGAATGTCAGCACGTATTTCCGCGTGCGTTCATCCGGAAAGTAGAGTTTGCAACCCACAATATCTTCTGCGTAACCCAAAACATACCCGATCTTTGCGTTACAGTGTAGCTTGTGACGACGTGCGATAGCTTTGACGTGCGCATACGCCAGCGAGCCAAAAATTTAAGATGATGGATGTCTGGTCGCATTCCAAACAATGTTTCGTACGGAGTGCTTGTGCATCCACGAGAAAATATGCGGCTCTTAATATAGACAGCGTATTGAAACGCATCCGTCCAAAATATTTGAGACATGCCCGAGTGTTGCAACATCGTTCGCGTCATCTCCATTAATGTCCTGTGAACCCGTTCGCATGGGTTCTGCTGCGAACTGGCTATTCCAACTTGTACATGTTCGATGCCTCGAATATTTAACCATTGCTTGAAATCGGAACTCTCGAACTCACCACCTTTGTCCGTAAGTAATTGTCGTACCGGATATACAGCCCTTGTATCGCCGATGTTTTCGCTTGTATGACGACGAGCTTGTCGTTCAGCCCAAGCAAAGTACTGATTTAGAGCAGCGGCCACTGCACTTGCTGCTTTCGTGCGCAGCATGTAGGTCGTCACAAACTTGCTGAATGCATCCATGATGGCCAAAATAGCTCCAACTCTTGTGCCGCAAGAGATGCCCGGCACTAGCAAATCTGCAAAACAAGTTGATTTGGCATGACAATTTTGCGGTCCAGCGACTTTCTGAATAACTTTTGTACTTGCTTTGTCAAGTGACATGTCTCACAGTCATGTACATCTCTTCCTGAGAGCATCATACAATCGACAAGCTTCCTATCCACCATCAGCTTGATATACTGTGAGCACACATGACCCAAGCGCTTATGCCACAACTGCAGATCAGCTACACCATCTTGAGCTGTAAAGTTTATCACGCGCGTCTCTACACTTTTGCCAACCTTGTCTCTAGATGCGATTATCCCCTCGAACACCCAAGCTGCTCCGACTTTGTCTGCATGTGCCACTGCTTCGTTGCTCTTTATTATACTAAATTGGTGCGTGTTCGAGTCCCACTCGAATTTGAATCCATCATCGAGTGCACGTCCCATCGACAAAAGCGGGTTGATCGCACCAGGATCGAAGAGCACGTCGTCGATCACAGTATGGACTGTCCTTCCTTCAACAAGTGTCTCAAGAACGATCGTTCCAACACCAACTGGTTGTTCCTGGAAGCTTGGTGCAACGCCACGCACAATCGCTTCGTCGATCGAAAGCTCCCTATATCGAATATAGTATCGTTTGTCACCGACCACGTGATTGTTTGATGCAGTGTCGATGTATTACTCCTGCATTTCGACGGAATTGGTCTCTTTCTGTTTTCAACAATGCATTCGACATCGTCCACATGCCCCATTTCACTGGTTCCTACGTCTTGATCCTCACCAAAGATACCAAGCACGTCACGTCGCGTGAAGTTTGTCTTCATGTTGCGTTTACCTTCATCACGATCGCCGCCTTTATTTCTGGCTGGTGTCGATGCATCGTCATATTTTGCACGATGAGGACAATCTCGCTTCGAATGCTCGTAACTGCTGCACGTGTAGCACTTCTTCTGTTTGTCCTTCGCTCTATCCAGCCCATTCGCTCTGTTAATAGCGTTAAACCCTTTGCTATTACCACCATGAACGCCTTTCTTATGGTCACGATGATTTTCCACGTCCCTGCGCCTTGTGCTCATGAGAGCGCCTATGCCAAATCCGCTCTTGGCCTCTTCTTGCAGAGCAGCAGCTGTTCGAATCAGCTCTCGAATTTTCTCTGGTGTATAGATCGCCGCGTCACCCGCAAACTATACTGTTTGTCGCAGTTGGTTGAATTGAGTCGTTGTCGGCAAACTAGATAACAAAGCTTCACGCATATCGAGTTCGTTTACGGTGAATTGTAGATCAGCCAAATCCGTCCTGAGATTAAACATCCTTGCCAAATGCGCATTCCAATTTTCACCTTCCTCCAGCTTTGCATTCCAAAGCTCATGAACCAGCTGTCTTACACGGTGTCCTCGAAGTGTGGGGTCCGACTTGTCCTCGTAGATAGCCACCAAAGCTTTCCATAGCTCTGGGGCTGTTGTGTGCTCACGCACCTGATGTAGCAGATCACGCGATAGGCTAGTAAAGATGTAGCGCTTCGCCCGGAGCTGAAGTTGATCGTATGCTTTTTGGCCTTCCGCAATGGTAAGCTTGGCCTTATCATACCGCTCGTCGATCATGTCACTCATCTTCTGCTCATCGAAGACATTTCGCATGACCAGCTTGTAAAACTGCCAATCACGCCCATCCCACTCGATCGGAACTCCTTCACTCGTGTACTTTTGCTTATCCATCTTCTTCCTTGAGCTCACCGCGTCTTTTGGGCTCATAACCCTGTTGAACATAACGGGTTGCTTAAATAAGATGTTAGCACGGGATGGTGTTTTTGGAACTGACATTTAAATATACCTGCGCACTTGGCTATTCCTAGTGCACACAACTACTACGCTTGCAGGTGCTGTGCATGGTCTCATATCTTCTCTTTTACGCACGCTTCTAGACCAACCGATTTTGTTGTCATTCAGACCCCTTCGCTCCTCACCCACCAAGACCTGGCAACGTCGCACTGACCCTGTCGCTCCGCACCCATTACATTTTTTTGACAACTGTTGCTACTTGGCACCTGCCGCTGCAAATTCAAATTTCAACAGGGCAATCATGCCTCCTATCAAATAACGAGTATCCAAGTACGAGCGGGTGCCGCGAAGCAAAATCCCCTGGGAATTCGAAAATACATACATGACAGTCGCGTGCATTGGTAATATGACTAGCAACTTTCACGCTCGAGAAAAGGAAAACGGTTACGAGGTACTGATAGCTACGTTCTAGCTTCAGTGCGTATCAAGCTCTCACTAGCATAATCGTAAGCCTTAATATGTATTGTTCAGGGGACGCTAGGGGAAGAATTTTGACCATGCGACTACGCTTAGATAAAGATATCTTATAAATACTACTTGATTACAATTAAGTTAAAAATGTGTCTGGTCTTATAAGCTTTGTTTAGCCATATAATCGGTAATATCTATGGTGACGTCTGCTCACCCACTATTGCGTGCCTCTAGCAGCGATTAGTGGGTTGGTACAATGGTATATCAACCAATGAGTAGACCCTTGGGTCACTGCAACAATACAATATGTATATCTGAGCTCAGTGAAATTCGAACGAGAATAGTAAACTTTATATATATTCTATTGCCATTATCAATATAACTGGTAATATTATGTGACAAGTTTACTCCGTTAAAATTTCAGTTGCCATTTAACAATAAACTAAGATAGCCAAGATGGTAAGTGGAATCGAATTGACTGCCAAACCGATGCCACGATTACTTGCGCGACGTGCCATGCGTGCACAAACGGAGTCTTGTCGTAGCGGCTTTCCTGCTCTTGCGTGTTAACCGGCTGTAGCACAGCTCATAGGCTGTTGTTGCCTGCTTCAAAACCAGCTCCACATCAATATATGATGGATCTAACAAAGACCGCCAGTGAGAAATTGAGAATATGTACCTTTCGATATCAGTCGCCTTTAATTTGTGACAAGGACCTTTTAGTTCAGACGTCCTATTGACAAAATAGCAGACACGGCCGTTGTCTAATGCGCTGAACGCCGAATTTTGGGCCAAAGCGTTTGATGCCATCGCGAAAGAAATGTGTGGAGGGTTCGAATTGGACGAGAAATTCCGCTCTTTTTGTACCATTCATTCGTCGTACCTCTGTGCTTGTCGCTCAAGAAGACTGCATGGACTCAAGCTGTGTACAGCTGCACTACGTTTGTTGCACGGAGTTCTTCCCGCAGCCCAAGCATCGGTACATTTTTCCCACCACTTCATTCTTGCCAGCCCAAAACCTCTAGCGCCTCACCGCCGAGAATCAATGAGCCCGTCACCAACACGCTCCAGACCTTGTTGCGCCGCTCACTTTTCTCAACCCTGTCTTCGATCAGTGAGCCATTTACATCATCAGACAGTGACCGCAGCTCACTGATGCAGTCCATCACTGAGCTTTTGACAGCAATGATGCAGTTACTCTGATCTTCTTTCATGACGCGAGTCTTCAGGGCAAACCAAATTCGCGAGAGCGTCGTTTGCCACGGGTGCACTTCGCTTTCCACATCATCTAAAACCGCCAGCTCTTTTGACGAGTACGTGGCCAACACATCGTCGAAACCAGCATGCTGGAGAGCTTCAGAGAAGGTGTGTACCTTGGCCAGGCTCGGGCGGATTGAGCAAGTGGGGGCAAAGTAGACGCGATCAAAGCGTTGCTCCATCAGCGGCTTGAACAGCTGTGCCACATTGCGTTCGTGATGAATCGTAAATACAAGCACAAGTCGATCGTTCGGCGCTGGTCGACCTGTAGTAGCTTGTCCGAACCAGTCCGCACAGCACTCAAGGCTTCGCAGCGTGTGCGCACCGTCAATGAAAAACCGCATCCTGTGCGCTTTGTCCTCCCATAACTGCGCTCGACCAGGCCAGAACGCGTTCTCAAGTCCTTCTTTTACGACTGGTGTCAGAGCCTTACCAAAGGCCGATGGAGCAATTGCGTCTTTGCCACGCTTCTTACGCAGCCACGTCGTGGCCAAGGCGACGGCCAGTCCTGCATTTGTACGCTGGTAATCCCCGCACAGTCCAAGTTTGCAGTGCACGCCGTCGGGACCATAGCCATCGAGCGTTGGCACACACACAAGTGGAGTGCCAGTCTCCGAGGCGCATTTCGTCAGCATTTGCATTGCAACCGGCTCTTGTGCCGTTGTAAAGGCTGGCACACCTGGCTTGAATATCCCAGCTTTGGCGTAGGCGATCAGGTCCAGCGTCTCGCCCAGGACGTGCGTGTGGTCCAGATCAAGTGTCGAGATGCCGCACACGACTGGCTCACGGAACACGTTCGTGGCATCTAAGCGTCCGCCCAGTCCAACTTCCAAGACCACCACGTCCACGTTCTCGTCGACAAAGACGTGCAGCGCCATGAGCGTGAGGAAGCGGAAGAACCAGGCCATCGGCGGGTACGGAGCGCTCTCGTCCTGCGTGCGCTCGAGGCCGTCCCACACAGCATCAAAGTGCTGCAAGAACACGTCGTCTGCAATGGGTTTGCCATTGACGCGGAACCGCTCGCAGGGCGACACGAGATGCGGCGACGTGAAGAGACCCGTCTTGTAGCCTGCTTGACGCAAGATGCGTTCCACCATAGCGCACGTCGAGCCTTTGCCTTTCGTGCCAGCGACGTGCACGACCGAGAGCGCGCGTGACGAGCCGCTCTCGACCACATCGTCGAGCTTCAGACGCTTGAGGTAGTGCTGCATCATCGCGATCGTCTCTTCGCGCGTCGACACGTGCGAGTCGTTCCCTGGCTGCAGGTCCTTGAACGCCGAACTCGCCTTCAAGAGACGGGTTAGAGCCGCTTGCACTTGGGCGCGGAGGTCGACGTCGCGGCTGGAGCTACTCGCGAGTTCGCTCGGACCGGCCGATGCCGCACTGCGAGTATCATAGAGACGTTTGTCTGTGAGCATTGCAGCAGTCCCAATAGCTTCATGGTCAACGGCGTTGCACGGGGCAGCCGTCTCGACCATTAGGGAGTGGCGAGGCACGTCCAGCAGTATCGCACGAGATGGTGCAGCTATGTTACGTCAATTAGAGAGCGTTAACTTCGTTTCCGTGATCGAATAGGGCGAGCTCGCCCACCACCTCTGTACCCATGTCACACCACCCGTTTCGACACACGGCCCTATTCACTGGTGGACGTGACGCCACGACCTTGTGACACATTACCATCGCGGGACCCATTGTGCAGCGCTAACCCACAAGAGGACGACTGGCGATGGGGCGACTCGGCGTGAAGATCAAGAGGCGCGGAAAGGTCGTTCAGCACCGCAAGCAGAAGCTGCTGCGCAAGTTCAAGACCAAGTTCGTGCGGGACCCCAAGGTGCAGCAAGTCTGGGACCACAACCTCACGACGTCTCAGAACTACGCCAAGCTCGGTCTCGAGGCCGACCCGAACGCTTACAGTGCTCTGCGCGAGAGCATTAAGGGCGCGGAAGGATCGCTCGAGGCACTGGACGAAGCGCGTCTCTTCGACGTGCCTGACAGTGACTTTCTGGCTGAGCGCAACCCCAAACGCGTTGCGAACTACGTGTCGGAGGAGGAGTCCAAGTACCTGCGCAAGCTCCTGGCCAAGTATGGTGACGACTATGCCAAGATGGCGCGCGACATCAAGACGAACAATATGCAGTGGACGGAGCAAAAGCTGCGACGTCGCTGTGCGCGCCTGAAGCTGATGGACGCCAATGTTATTCGCCTACCACGAGGAGACCACGGCGAGAGCTGAGTGGTGACGACGATAAGGGTACTAATCGATATGTAATTTGCACCTCTGGGACTTTGAAGCGCTCTAGTAGCTACGTGAGTTCTCTATTCGGGTCGTTAGTGCGACTGCATCGTTCCTCTGTACAGGAGACTTCAACGGGAGGCGAGTCCGACCTCTGCCAGTCTTTTTCAGCTGATCTGCTACAACGCCGCGCCACTGTTCGACAGCCGATTGGCGTTCGGGTAGCGCAAGTCGCGCGTGGCGCATGATGGGAGCTCTTGTACACTAATAAATACGCCGTGGCTCCGCGCGCTTCGCACCAAACAGCTGGCCCATCTTCGCCACTAGCCCTCTCCACCACTGGTAACTATTAGCCTGAGGACACCGTCACGTGCTGCAGCAGAGGTGATGCGCTCTCAGATGACGATGGCTTCGATGCCAGCGTTGGTGACACGGACGCCGATGATGGCGACGGAAATGGCATGGCCGACGGTGGTGCTTTTCCACATAACCCTCGGGCCCGCGAGTGCATGGATGCAGCAGACGACGATGAAGACAGAGGCGGGGCACCATTGCATGAGAGCGACGACGAGGAGCCGCTACCAGATCCAGCAGTTCGAACGACAGACCCAACTGTTCCGGTGTTTGCCACCAAAGACATCGCGCGAGACGAATCGGGAGGCGACAGGGACACACAAGACGGCATAGGAACCTGCTTCGGTTTCAATAGCCCAGTCGACAGACTCGCCACTCCAGTCAATGCAGGTCGTGCCTTAGCAGCAAACCCGGGGTCAACAGCAGCAAGTGAAGACGCATTGCTTCCCTTCCTGGCGTCCACACCAGCGGCAACCTTGATTGCTGCAGTCACGCTTCCCGCAAGTTCTAGCGTCGCAGCAGCAGCAGCCTGTGCGTTGGCGGCCTCTTGGGCCTCGTCATTGACTGCACTCACTACCGCATGCGGTAGCTTCTTGTGCGCCACAGCACGCTTGTGGTACGCACGCTTCGCTGCACGCAGCTGATTCTGCACCTGGCAACGTGGACATGGACCGCCCTTGCGGTGGCGATGCTTCGTGCCTTCCACCTTGTGTTCGGTAGCTTCAATTTTTCGTTTCAACTCACGCAGATCCTGAGGAAGGTTCGTCAAGTCCGGCAGCGGTAGATTCTCTAGCTTCGACAATGCCATCTTCGACAGCGATGCGCCTGGTCCGACGATTCCCTTGACATCAAGATCTTGCTCCGTAAATGTTCCTTCAAGATCGGCAAACGTCTCTTGCATTTTGAGTGTCATTAGCCGCTTACGTTCCTCACGCTTCTTCGGTGTCTTCTTTTCCCCCTTGCCAGAAAATTTGCCGCTGCCCAGACCGTTCTCGTGCCTAGTAGCAAGCAGAGGCACAAAGCCACTTATCGATGATCCATCTAAGCCATCGCCACCGTGTTGCTGACCGCCAAAAGCAAGACTCGTTGCTAGCGATCCACCCAGCTGGTGCGCATGCGGTCCAGTACCGTGTACATAAGTGCTACCACGGCCACTCGGGACATTAAAGTTCACGAGCTGGACCTGATTCTTGTAAGGATGGTACAGCTTCCTCTTGTGCAAGCACGAGCTCAGAATATGGCTCACGGTGCGATTCTGAAAAGTACCAAAGTCCAAGCTGTTCCAGTCCTCGACAATGTCAACGTTCGACGGGCTCTTGCTGCTCATCGGGCTCGACGCTATGACTTTCGGCCTGGGCTGGCAGAGCGAGCGCTGGGTCTGGATTGCCACGGCATCCTTGGAATTGGACTTTGACGATGTGGTCACGTCGCCCGCAGTTCGACCAGTGCAATAAGCAGGTGCGGATGCATGCGGTACTCGATCGTTGACCTGTAACCTCCGCCGCTCTTGCTGACGCTGGCGCTGCGCGACTTCCAGGTCCCACTGCAAGAACCTGTTCTCGCGGTCGCACAGCACAGCGTGGTCGATAGACGAGAGCAGATCATGCTCGTAGCCGTCGCTCTCCATTCCCCATACATTGCCATCCTCATCTTGATCCGCTCGTCTTTCGTCATGTGGACCACCTTTGCTGTTTGCATGCGGCAACACTGCTCGCCTGGGTCCCTGTAATCCAGCTAGTAATGACACCTTGGCACGTTTCCAAGCCGGACCAGACGACAGCGTAGCATTGTCAGGTACAAGATTTGGCGCACACTCGTCATCTCCGTGGGCAACAGTAGCGGTGGCAGCAGTAGCAGCAGCAGCAGCATAAACAGGCGTTTCACAACGTGGCACGTAGTTCATAGCCGCCTGCAGTGGCTTTTGCGGCGCATGCACTGTGTCCTGAGTGCCAAAGTCGATCGTCGCGCTTGTCGCTGCATCCAGCAATGGCTTTTGCAGCCACCCTTCGTTGCGACCATCAGTGCTACAACGGATGCTGCTACTACTAGTACGACTGCAACTGCTGCTTCCACTATTACCACCGTTGCCACCATTATGGCCATTTTGCTGCTTCGTCCATGCCATCGACGCTGTCGACAGCATCGTTGTTGGCGCTGAGGCCGTGACGCACTCGTCATTTGGCGCAGCTTGCGGGTGCGGGTGCTGGAAGTCAAACACGTCGACGTGGTAGTCAAACTCGTCGAGGTCCAGGTCCATCCAGCGCTGCAACTCGTCGTGCGTCCCGTCCATCTCGACGTCCGTGTCTTTCAGGTCCGGTCGGCCCGTAATACCGTCAGCTGCTGCCTCGACCGATTTCTCCAGCACTCGACGGCCGCGTCGCTCGAGCTGCCTCTGCGCGGCCTCGTGTCCATTTCCGTCTCCACTAAGGCGCGACAGCGGGAAGAGGCGCAGCAGCTGCTCGTCCTGATTCACGAGCGAATCCACGCGCTGGACCGTCTCGTTTGCGTCGCATGAGCTCTCGGAGAACTCCTTCATAATGTGCAGAAACTCGACGCACGTCTGGCTGCGCATGTCGAGCGAGTCGCTCTGTGGGGTCTTCACGGCAGTGGGCGAGGCGACGGCGCTCGTGCGCGGGCCGTCTGCTGGAAGGCAGAGACAACGAGGCGGCTCGGAGCGAGCGGACGCAGCGGTCGCTTGTCGAGGCGACGTCATCATGGCGACGGAAGGTCGGCGCGAGCTCAGGCACTTGATTAATAATTATCTTTGGGCGAGCGAGCCATCATGACGGCGCGACAACAGCAGCGAGATCGGATCAGGTTTCAGCGGACACGTAGACTGCGATTGGGTGGATCGGTCGATCGACATTGACAGGGTATGCGTTGCGGATGGATCCGTCCAGTTCAGCTGGGTCTGCCATCGAGGACAGACAAAGCTGTCAAGCAGTCAAACAGCTCGCTTGGCAGTGGCTAGGGCTAGGGCAGGACTGATTTAACCTGAAGTTGTGTAAACAAGCCTTCGGATCAACGCGTGGCGCGCCCGCCTGTTTGTGAAGCTCGAGAGATGGCTACAGTCAGCAGACAGGTCCGAAAGTGATCGACTTTGCTCGGAAATGCAAACTGCGACGTTAATCACAGACGCAGCGGAACAGCAGACGACGTAGATACTGACGTTTTTGACCGGACTTCGCAGCAGGACCACGACATCTTGCTAGAATCTGTCGTACACTACTGCATGAACCGAGCCATTGTCGCGGAGGGAAGGCACCTTTCGCGTGTGTAACAGTCGAGTCGAACAGTTTCGAAGCGTGCCAGCTCTTCGATTTAATTAGCTCAGGGCAATGCTATTTTTTGTGACATCATCTATTTACAAATACTATTCGCTCTTTTTACATTACGCTTCGCCTACAATTGTGAGCTTCTTCGAGGTAGACGGTATTTCCAAGGTTGAAGACAATGTTGAGTGAGGCGAAGCGAAAAGCGTCCATATCACCTCACGTCGTCGCATTACCGCCAACTAGACCAGGAGAATACCATAAGCACGAAGCGGGTGAGGATGAGCCAGGAACATGACGCTACAAGCAAAGCGTCACTGTATGACCCCCAACCCTATCGTTTTGACCTCGCTGTCTGTGTCGACTTCCACCGATCGACGCACTAGTACGCACATATCAGACCTCACAGTGGCCGAGTAAGCAGAGTCCATTCTTTTCGGCTTGTCATGTTGTCCCTTACCTTGGATCGATGGCATAGCTATGCGTAATCGAAAGACATACTGGAGACAGCACGCAGCGTCATTGCCTTTGGCGCCAGCACGGCTTTTTTGCCTGGCCTTGTGTGCATCCAATCAAGTTGACGCTAGTTTGCGAGCACGTTTTCCTGGTGGGCAGCATTCAGTTCGATTAATCGAAAGGCGTATAATCGATAAACGTCGGTACGAGGGCGTGTGAACGTAGTTGCGGCCTCTGTACTCATGGCAAGATCCTAATATGTCAGTTTTGCGTGCGTCGGTTGCCTGTACGTTTGTTTCCATTTACACATGTATGGGTCCATCGTGCAGCTACATTTTACATATCGAGGTCTTTCTCACAGCTGCGCGCATGGTCGAACTGGTGTACATCAAAATGGATCAATACATGTTGTCGCCTCGCTGCTGACCATTTGTAAATAGTGTTGTCATGTCGTGGGTACAAAAGTGTCGACACAAATTCTTCGAGCAACCACAGAATATGCAACACGACGTCAATGATTTCCGATCATAGACCCGCCGCGTGTTACGATTGAGAAGTTGCTCCAGTTTCAATCAGTCTTTTGTCTCGTTTATTCTCATCATCCTATCGCGTACAGCATCAACTGCATTCGTTTGTACCTCTACGGTAAATCTAGACAGACGTCCGCGACTTGAACCGTTCCAAGATAGCAGCCTCCAGCGCAGTGTTTTCGTGATGCAATTGCTCCGAGTTGGAGTGCAATGCTGATGCGCTCAACTTTTTCCGCTCACGGTAACGACGCTGCCGCAAGTTTTGCAGTTGACGCGTGTGTTGCTGCCTGCAGCACAAAAGATTAGCGGAAGACAAAAGTAAAAAAGACGGTACAAGCGTCTAGGCAATGAAGTGCCCGTACCTGTCCAGCTTCTGGGGTAAGCCGCTGCTCTTCTGGTCACATGTGGCTTGACGGGGAGCTAAAGAGCTTGAGCTGGCTACAAAAGTACTGTCAAAACTCATTCCGGGCGAGCTGCTTTTGCCGTCACACTCCTCGTTTACATCCTGACGTGAGCACGTAGCCGACACGTCCTCAGGGTCGCACAAGATGAACTTCAGCGACATGGAAGTCATTGTTCTTGCCGCTATCCCTTTTATCCGAAAAAAAGGTTTGTGCTCCTTCTCGTACAGTAGCTCTTCAGCATGACTTTCCTGCAAAGAAAGTCCTCGCACCTCAAGAGACGTCAAGTGGTCGCTTACCGAGCACTGACTGCCTTGCATCCGGTCCATTTACAACTCGGGTCCATCAACGTCTTCGGACTTGCGCTTCCGGATCTTGTCTCGCAAGTTTGCAAAACTCGGGTCGCTGTTAAGTGGTGTCACTGCACATGCAACTGTATCTATCTCACTTGTGGACGGCGTGCGCTTTATCATCGTGACAAGGCGTCTCGCGTACTTTTTAGTCAGTTTCTGCTCCGAATTAGCTAGCACCTGCAGGCAAGAATGGCGCGGTAGATCAGCATCGGTGTATTCGTAAGTCGTTGGTAACAGGTACACCAGCCGCCCTCCTTCACGCAGCGTCTGAGCAGAAAACTCCAAGAGGTCTTTCATCACGTCTTTTGCAGCGTACGGCTGCGTGGGCGCAATGTAATTTTCTTGCTTGATGGCACAGTTTGTATCGCCTTTGGCCTGCCGTTTTCGACCACTCTTTCGAGCTCCTGCGCGAATTCCATACGGGGGATCACACACGACGGCATCGAAGAACCCACAGCACCTCTTTGCAAGAGGAGAGTCCGAATTGTCAGCGCGTATAAGCTCGGGAAGTGGCAGACCGTACTGTTTAAAGTTCGTAATGACATTCACGCGCGCCTTGCCGTCAGAGAATCCGTCCATCAGGACAGCACCAGCGCCCGTTACACCAACGCCTGTGCCAAGGAGAACCCGAATATCGATATCGGTGCCAAAGCATGTGGCGCCATGGGTACCGCACGGGATCAGCACGCTGCCAGTACCAACAAACGGGTCAATGACTAGATCTCCGGGCTGCGTGAGGGCCATGTTGCTCATGAGCAGCGCCATCTCTGACTCCATTGAAGTGGGACCAATGTACGCCCTACGCTTCAGCGTCTGCTGATCAACAAGATCCCGCGCCCCGCCACGCCCTCGATTCTTTTCGCTGCCTGCGAGCTCACGCAAGAAGAACATTTGCTTGGGCTTCACACTCGGCGTTAGCTCTTGGTCCAGATGCAGTTCTTCCAGGATCAGAAATGTCTCGTCCGGGCTCTTCATTTGCACCGGTCCAGCAAACGGCAGCACGTCACGAAACCGTTCGCGCCGCTTCTGCTGCTCGTCCATGCTGAGCTTCTTGCCAAACACACTGGCGTTGATCCGCCACGAGCGCCGTTCGTCGTTGAACATCTCCTGCTTCTTGCATCCTTGAAAACCTTCGACCGATGCCACAAGCTCATCGTAGCCTCCCCCAGTCGCTGTGTGGCCCCAAACTTCGTACACGCCCTTGACCAGAATCCCACGTTCAGACAGAAACTTGGCGTGGCGTTCGGACGGAAGCTGCACGCGCACGAGCGGCGAACTCTCAGGCGCCGGCAGTTGTTTCGTCACGGGGTCGTTCAACACGGTCTCGGCAACGCCAGGGAGCGCCTGCATCGTCAGCAATGCCTCCAGCTCAGGGTAGCGGAAGTCAAAGTGCTGGTGCACGAAATAGACGAGATACTCGGGCATGGAGCTGCGACGTGCACGGCTCCAACGAGCGCCTTCAGACAAATGGGAGAGTGGCTGCGTGATGTTGTGACGACAACACGTGCTGTTTGGATGGAGGAGGCGGGCGCTGGCACGAGCGTCTGTTCGATTTGGGAACCCGTGTGGTTGAGATTTGACAATACCGAAACGAGAGCGATTGGGTGGAATTTACCAAATGGACACTACAAAGATGGTCAACTCAATAGGGCATTGGTGTATGCTGCAACATAGGATCACATACAGCGAGTGTGAGGAATGCAAAGCGCAAATGCGCCTCCCTCGTCTACAAGTATGCGGCCGTCATCGAGTGGTACACAAGTCTCGCCGTGACTTATCGCGATCGACAGATCGAGGGTGGCCCATGAGGTACTGGTCCGTATCGTAAAAGAATCTGATACGAGCGTCGTCACGAGCAAACGACCATAAGTGTGTCAGGCGGCGTCATAGTTGAACCAAAGCGTAGTCCCAGCGGATCACTTGCTCGTGGACGTCTTCGCGCTAGGTGCATCGTGACGCATGTGTACAATGTACGAGACGGATAATCTATCACATACTAGCATCCTCGGACCTCTTTTGAAATCAAATACGGCCATGTGCGCGAAACAAACCCAAACTTGTACGCTAAACCGAAAACATTGAGCATTGCATATAATCTGAATGCACGACTACGAGCATGTAACGCCGCCAACTGGGTTCGAGCAAAAATGATAAACAAGCGCGCATGGATGCCCAACTTCCCCGGTTGATTGGAATAGGATGTCGTACATAGGATATAGGGTCGTCATTTGTTGGTCCAGGGCAAAAAGCTGGTAGATATCACCGATTCGACTCTTGAACAATAATAGTCGGCAAACTGTTTCACTGGGTCTTGACGGCATGACGCCAAGGAGTACTTATATTCAATGTGTAAACAGCAATACATGCAGCTGCCGTACTGTCAAGCAAGTCGGCATAATCACCATTTGCAACGTCGTGACTTGTAATTGTGTTACGTGACAATACACTAGAACTCAGATGAGGAAACAAAAAAGGTTAGAGCATACAGGTCAACGTATGGAAGCCTCAACCTGCGTATGCACCAGTCCCAATCGAGGCTCTTGGCACATGGGTGACTCAAATTGTCGTAACGAAGGCAAGACCGCCGTTACCGTTTGCACCTATCTCTGTTGTCGCAAAAGAAGTTCCTACATTTTGCTAAAAAATTTAAACGAGCTCAATCCATACATTGCATGCCACTTCACGAGAATGGCTTGTCGAAACCAGGTTTACATTATATCCGCAATGACCACTTTCTTTCACGATTATCAAGCGTCATCGTATGCGCACAGACCAGTTTGTTTTTACGACTTCCGAGTGTACCAACGCCACTTTTCTTCTTCACTCGAAACGAACAATCGGTGCGAAGAGACTTCTTGCATCCATGCTGATGGACGTATATTTTGGACTCTCCACAAGCTTTACGAATACAACGACGCGCTAAAATTTGACATCACCCATGTGCTGCGCGAATGACATCTCTCGTGAGTTGTGACAAAGGTCGAGTGAACCTAAGTAAGCGGTAAGAATATTGCGACACCGACCGTAAAGCTTGAGAGTAAATAAAGTATTTTTCATATCTTCGCCGCGAGAAGTGCGATCACCCTTAGGACAGACTACATAGCTACAGCGTTTCCGCTTTACCAGTTTATGCGGAGATGGAGTACGACTTTATCGCTTGCAATGAACAGGTAGATGACGTCGAAGGCGTACGAGGCCATGCAAGTCGCCAAATGCTGCTCAACTGGTCTGATAAAGGTATCTAGACCGGCTAAATGAGACTGCGCTAGAAAATAAGTTAGTCGATTGGTCAGCTGGTAGATCTATAACTTAGAGGTTTGGTTAAGACAATGGATGCCAACACCGCCAGCTAGCAAAGGTTTGCAAAAAACATCGAGCACGGTAGCTGCAGTAGATGTTCAGCGTATGAGCGGTATGCGTAAACCAAAACATCTTGTCGAGTAGAACGAGCGAGTATTGTGCAAGTTGCAACTGCGTTGTACTTTTGATGTGAATTCGATAATTTCGGAGTCAAACATCAGAAAGAACGAATGAGTTGGTGCATCGTTTGGGCTTACAGGATGATACGAATGGCCGCACATAAGCGTCATGCTTTGATTCGAATAGAGGTAAGAAAGATTGCCAATCTAAAGCGCGTGACCAAAGCGCAGGGTATTCAGCCGCTCGAGCTTTTACTTTCGGTGGCAGGAGTTAAAAGAAGAATTGTACAAGAATGCGCGATAAAGCATTGGTATTGTGGGAGATTGAATGGTTATTACCGACAGCGGCTCGTATTGCGCCTGCGAAAGATACCAGTTTGGATGGCTACACCGTGCATATCGCATAGGTAGACGGTACTTTCAATTCACGCAATCAATGTCGCGCACCCGATCTTTGATGGCACGAGATTTCATTTAGTTTGGAGGTTGGACACCTGTTCTCATGTTCAATAGTAAATGTGATGTCTGCGCTCTCAAGCAAGAGGTGTCGAATACACGGTCCGAGCACTGCAGTTACTATCTGCAACGCTAAGGAAGCGAGCCATTTTGTAGGAGGACATCATCTATCGCATGCTGAAAGAAAAATGTTTGCGTTAATCTCTGTAAATGTCGCTCGTGTACTCTACGAGGCGAAATGCTCTCGCTGCAGAAACGCTACACGTCCTGCACTAGACAAGCACCAATAATATGCACAGAGAAGCACTTTGCGCTTTGGCAAAAGTGGCTGGCGGGTCAAGGAATGAGAAGACCCTAGAAATGCATGAGGCCAATCGCAACACCTTAATTAAAAGGGGCTCTTGTATTCCACCTTCTATCAAAGTGGGCGGACGATAACTTGAACGAAGATTTTGGTAGCCGTAGACGCAAGCCTCGGCCGGCGAGACGATGTGGCCGTATCGTTGGTGCTTGCTTTGCGCGCGGGATGAAAAAGCGATGGTCCGCGCAATTCTTTCGTTTATTTTTTTGTCTACACATGGGTTACAATAATGGTTTAATCGTGGGCAGGATTATATAGCGCCCACATACGAACGGTGCGGGCAACTGTGATATTCAAGATACAAACGATACGAGCAGAACGTAGACGTTAAGATAAACATTGTTGTATGCAATATGCTGATGTCATGCAACTATATCTATTGTGTCACATGGTATCCGATACAAGTGACCTGTAGTCTGGTTTGAGAGGATAGTATGTGGTCCTAAACATTAGATCAAGGGCGAGTCGCCAGCAAAATACGCGATCTTTGTCGATATAGCAGGGACAGGCACAAACGAAGCAAGCAAACAAGCGACAGATCAGTTTTCTTGATTCCCACATCGACTCGTTTATCTACATTCTTTGTGTCAGCCGCCAGGCAATCAATCGCATGATACAATGAGATCAGACATGCCACTGCCGCAATCAGCCAGGTGTTGCTTCCGTGTTTACAGATGACATACGATTGGGTCATAGAACTGATCGTCGCATACCCTCTTTGTAGAAGCGAAACAGTCAAACATGCGGCATGTGCGCGTGTCGCTCTCTCCCGATTTTATATTCTCTTGAATGGATCATCGACTGTTATTGGCTCTGTCGCAAAGGGAGTTGCACACGGTAGTCGCGCAGCCCAAATAAGTGGGCCAACAAATACAGACTGTCAGCAAAACGCGTTAGGTGTACCACAACAGGTCGGTAGCTTCCGATAAACGCGCAGCAAGAACCTTATCCGACAGATGGTGATGAAGAATCGCAAAAGAACGTGCTGGATTAGAGACTTAACAATTCTCTGAACCTTTCTCTTTCTTATGGCGCAATTATTGGTCCATACATCTTTAGGTCAGTACGATTTGGCGAACACGTGACAGGGCAGCAGTACAATCGCCTTCATCCGTGCAGCAGTCTGCCCAACGTTCTCTTCCTGACGGCAGTCACAATCGATCGCGTATGATACGAAGTCGTCGAACGTGGTCACAACGCTTTTTTCTTTATATCCCACTTCGAAAAATGCTGGCTACAGTGCTCGACTCGAGTCATTGGACGAGCTTCGTCCAGCTCGGCGCGGTAGGCGGTCATTTACCAAACAAGGGTCGAGGGCACATCACCACGACGCTGGTTGACCGTGACACGCACACGAGGTGTCTACGGCTCAATCGATTTCTTCCGAGAGCCCATGCCACGTAATGTACACCAGTGCTGCTCGATCGATCGGTCGTGCGACGAAGGCAAGCGCTTCCACGCGCCCCCTGCCGTTAGACACAGTTACAACCACGTGACATGTGCCGTTCCACGTGCACATACCTAACTGAACACTTACGGCGCAATTTTCACTAAACCAGACCCAAACTGACAAGACGATCAAGGACGCGAAGCGTGGACAGACGGACGCAGTCACGACGGACAGTGCGAACTTAGCCCTAGGCACAAGTGGTTCCCTTGGCCATGTCGATCGTCGAGGCGACAGACTTCAGATAGGCGTATGAACGCATCCGCCTGGCTGCGCGACGAGGGGGTGGCGGGGTAGAGCGTGGACAGTGCGTGTCGGCCGCCCCACGCAAGCAATCGCATGTCCGAAGAACAAGCGCCGTGCGCGATCGTCGTGTCGCGGCCGCCTTTGTGGTGCACACCCGCCTGCCGCTCGGTCAGTTACTCAGACGTCGGCAAAGACTCGAACAGGACACGACGCTGGTCCAACGCACGTTTTCGTCCATGCAAAATGTCCCATCCCATCCCATCCGTCGGCACGCAGTATTCCTTCCGCCTCTCTCGCTGAACTTTGCCCCCACCTGTGGCATTTCAGAATTATCCCCGACCCCACCATGGCAAAAACCCGACTCGGCCTCTCGACGCGACTTGTACTCCTCGTGGCCATTGTCTGCGCCTGCAGCGTCGGCTCTGCAGTAGCTGACGCGGCCCTTCGTCTGCTACGCACCACGGAGCAAGACGACAATTACACCTTTTCCGACAAAACCACTCTCGACGCGCCAGCCGTCAGAACGCCTCGTACTGCTGCAACCGAAGCTGCCACTGTCCTGTCGGCGGAGACCCCGCAACCCGCTGTTGATCCCCCGCACACGCCTTCGTCCCACACGACGACAGAGACCGAATCAAAGGGGTCGACGCCTGCTCCCCACTCGACGACGGAGACCGGATCAAAGGCCTCGACTCCTGCTTCCCACTCGACGAGTTCCGAAACGAAGCCCGCCGAGGCTCATGCACCTGCGCACGAGGGACCGACCATGATGATGCTCGTGGGTCCAGCAGTGGCGGGCGTGCTGGCCATCCTCCTCATTGGCGCCGTCATTGTCTTCAAGAACCGCATGAACAAGCAGTAAAGAGCGACTCTGCTGTCGATTCGCCTTCGGTCACGCGCAGGAGACCTCTTCTCTCGCTCGCTCGCTTGTCCAATTATCAATATACAGTGCTTTCCATCCCAAGTGTAGTAAGCGTCCCGCGTCGGTCGCGCCAATGAATCCATCAATGAATCGCTCTATCGGTCCGATGATAGTCAAGTAAGTCACAGAGTCAATCGGTCTGAGCTGGCCACGCTTACGTCGGGTATCTCCTGCCTCGTCACATTCCAGGCTCGACTGCGCCCGCCCTGGCGTTAGAACGGATTGATCGCACGGGCCAGACGCACCAGCACCTTGGGGTAATAGCGTCCCTCCTGTGGCCGTGGCCGCAACTCGTACCGCGGCTTCCCGCTCATGGGGTCCAGAGGCGCTTGGGCGTTCAACGCCGCCATCACGTCGTCCAGCAGGAAATCGTCCCCGACGATCGGGTCCTCAATGATCGGATCCGTGTGCGTCTTGCCCTCAAAGAAGCGCGTTGACACCGGAACGCCGCAGGCTCGTAAAGCCGCCGTGAGCTGCTCGGACGACCGATAGTTGACCGTCTTGTCCGCTGTGCCGTGGAACAGATAGCACGGCGGAAAGTCTTCGAGCGCCTTTGTCCGCGTGTCCCGAGGCAGCTCAGTGAGCGCAGCCAACCGCAGCGACGGCGAGTAGTAAGCCAATTGATGGGCCATGATCCGCTCCACCACCGCCCGGTCAAAGCCGTGGCGGTGGAACGTCGCAATACTCGCCTCCATGTTGTACGGCCCAGAGATGCCAATGTAGCTGCGCACGTGCCGCAGCGTCCACGTGATGGGCTGCGTCAACGGAGACAGACTGTCGAGACTCTCGCAGTCCGACAGAGCGCCCGGTCCCGACGTGACGCTGGCGGTTGGCGACACGGTCGAGTTCGCGGCAGCGTTGCGCCTCTGGTCGACCTGCTCGAGCAGCGCACAGAGCGCGAGATGCGCGCCGGCCGACTGCCCGATGAGGTGCACGTTGCTGCGGTCTCCGCCAAAGAGGTGGACATTGTCAAAGACCCACTGCATCGCGCGCGTCACGTCTTCGACCATGTCGGGCACTACGCCCTGCGGGAAGTTGCGGTAGTCGGGCATAACCACGACGACCCCGAGCGACGCGAGCACGCGGCCCATCAAGGCGCCCCAGGCCTTGTACCCGATGATCCACGCGCCTCCCGAGACAAACACGACGACCGGGTGCTTCTTCTCCATGAAACTCGCGTTGCTCGGCGCACGCGCGCCGGGTGTAGAGCGCTGCGCAGTGCCTGTCGCCGATGCCGTCGCGTCGTCGTGGGCCGACCGGGGCACTGTGTACACGTCCAGGAGGTTGCGGCGGTTGAGTCCGTAGATGATGTTCTTGTGCACGTCTGGGCTGGTAAACCAGTAGAGCGCGATCCGAATCAGCGGAAAGAGCAGCACGACAACAAACGACACGAGACGGAGAGCGCAGAGGATCCAGCGCTTGGACATGCGCAGCGCCCAGAGCAGCTGCAGCAAGAGCTTCGTGATGAGCCAACTCTGCTCCGCGACGACCTCCACGACCTCTGCGCCCGACGAGACCGCAGCTTGCAGCACGGCGCCATTCGACTCGGGGTCGAGCACGAGGCTCTTGCTGTGCGGGGGCAGCGGCACTGAGCCGCTCGTGCTCAGGAGCGACGCACGCAGCAAACTGCTGCTATTGCTATTGCTGCTGCTATTGCTATTGCGGAGGCTATGACGGGCCTTGAGACGGACGTGCCGCATGTCTTCGTCGTCGTCGTCGTCGTCGTTGGGGTATTTCTGGTCCAATGAATGCGACGTGGGTGCAGTTTCCAGGACAGCGACCGCACAGACTGCGGGCCCCAACAAAAGCTGCTGCGGCTGGTCGACACTGTCGGCGCTCGACAATCGATCGCCAGTGGGCACGCGCACCTGAGGCGGCGGCAGCGGGTGGAACGGCATCTCACGCAGCGACTTGTGCGCAAGCGCAGCCGACGCGTCCACGCAACACGCGCTGTCGTCCGATCGGTGCGGCTGGTGCGGGACCGGTGCAACGGTGGACTCGCACTGGTCGGGTGTCATATGTGTGCGCGGAGGTGCGAATTGCAGAATGAGATCGTCGCGACGCTCGAGAGAGAGAGAGGCAGACGAGAAGACGGAAAGTCGGGAAGTCGCTCGCGAGGCATTGGGGCGTGATGGAGGGGGATCGACACGCGAGTTGTCACGCGTCGTACTTAGGTGGCGCACTGAAGACGCGCCGTGCGACACGGTCTCAATCCATAGCGTCGTGACGCCCGTTGTACGAAACAACTTGCGTCAACATGCAGCCTCACGGAGCTGCTACTTCCAACTGAGCTGCTCGATGGATTCTTGTGCTACGTGCACTTTATTTCCGTGAACGGGCACTGCCACACCGCGTTCGCTGTCAAAGCCGTGTCAGTACTGCCAAACTGTTGGCTGCCTGCCAAAGGTAGTGCTTGCACCGGCACACTTCGATCAGGCGGTGAACGCGTCGAAAGCCCACCTGTTCGAGAATCTACGCCCGCAGTCCACCGAGTGGTGAGTTACGAAGCTGCGTGAGTGGTAGGCGGCATCCAACAAGACACAGACACAGCTCGCGGAGAACCTTACTACAGCCACAATCATTAGCCGAAAGCTGCCAACGAACGCGGCTTTTGACGAGCCGGGAGCAGTAGAGAAAGCGGCACGACGAATCGGCGACGCATGTTAAATCTCTATCTTGCTGAAGAACAACAACCAAGAACTGCGAGCTTGTTCGGTAAAGATTCGTGCACACCAACCCACAACACGCCGATTGACCACGCATGATGTAGCTCATCTAGCCTAGTATCCAATGCGCATACCTTTTGTCGCATGCTCTTGTGATCGCCTCACAATGCCGAAGGTGAGCCAGCATCTGCATGTTACGTGCCTGAAAGCGCCAAAGATAGTCCACACAGCGGATAAAAACTACATCTAAGTAAGCCGAAATGCTGTGTGACTCCTTCATCCATCGTTTTCTTCGGTGGTGCACTGCATTGGAATTGTACACACGCAGTGTAACCATGTGAGTGCAAAAGCAGAGGTTTCTTGCAATAGCGATGATGGAGAAACAGATTCAGTGCTTTGACATCATAAGGCGTAGCAAAGTAAGGAAGCATCGTACACGCGGTAGCCAAGGTCTAGAGTAGACCACCTATGTCTTGATCGAACAAAGAGGTCAAAACGATACAGCGACGCATGTCATATCGCAATGTCCCGAGTGCACACTTGCGCTTTAGAAGACATGTACGCAGAAGTGACGTTTACGCCTATCACCATCACCGGGCAATGTAACTATTCTGGTGTGTCTAATTACATGAATCGAGCAAACTTATTAAAGGTGTTCTATCGAATTCGATGGGGGGTGATGTCCTTCTAGAAAGACTCCAGGGGATCGTTCTCACCTCTGAGCGCATACTTTTACAAAAGGTCCAATTCGATATCTCCATACACGGAGAGAGATAGTTCCAGAGCAGCTTACTCTTATCCTGTTCATCGATATTCTAAGCGTCGACTCTGGCCATTTTAATGAGCTCCCTACCTCGACGTGGTACCCACACTCATCATAGGCAGTGACGTTACTTAACAAATCCCACACGTTGCACAATCGCTCATCGCGTAATCGACTGTACGACCTCATTCGTAAGAGCATCAGATCTGCAGACAAATTTGTGCAGCAGACACAAAATGTATTGATTATGGTACCTTCATCCCTCCGTCATCACCAGAACCGGATGCAATGGTAAACTATTCAGGTTTCCACTCGACGAACTACAGTATTTGCGCTATGAATTTAGTCTTGTCGTTTTGTATTCCCTTGCATGTCTGTGCTTGGCAACTCGTATCCGCAGTGGAATGATAGTGGCTTTTGTGATATGAACTATCCAGCCACAATATTCAGAGGTTCTTATCGTGACTCGGGTCAGTCTAACTGCGCTACATTCGATACGCTGTTCTACGCTCTCTCTTCCATTCGTCAATGTTGTGCATGTCTTCCACAGAATCTCAAACTCCTCGTAAGTCGACGAGAATTAGAACTTTCTGCTATATAAATCGTAAAAGGCGTTATTCAAACTGTCGTTCGACAAACATGTGTGTTTCAAAATCGTGACCTTGTGGAATGCGGA
Organism: Hyaloperonospora brassicae; assembly: GCA_947650285.1. Taxonomy (NCBI): domain Eukaryota; phylum Oomycota; class Peronosporomycetes; order Peronosporales; family Peronosporaceae; genus Hyaloperonospora; species Hyaloperonospora brassicae. Next base: position 105,524 of record CANTFL010000549.1, on the reverse strand, counting down.
TCACAAAAGTACGCGGGAGTCTGTTGTGTTCACCCATCTCACATTCTTACAGCCTTCATAGCATGTATATCCTTTTCACTCCAATATCTTCTGTAGGTTTGTTGGCGAAGATATATTTGCAATAGAGGTGCTGTGTCTTCTTTATTCGATAAACAATCATCCTGGATATGAAAAAATAAAGCAGCATCATGTCAAGCTTCTTTCGAATGAGCCCACATGGTACACATTCAGGTCGATCAAACTTGTTTGCAAGTAGCTGTCGGACTCACTCGTGCGGCAAGGCCAGATCGTACTACAACGTATGTATCGTCACTTCAATAGGTGTAGAATATGTAACGGGGCAGCCCGTTACATGGAAATTGTCATTTATGAGATAATGACAATTAAAGAATATCATGTTGAATATTCTTTTAACAATATCACCAATAGTGGTGATGTTGATGGGTCGACCAAAGAGTCTGCTCATTGATTGATATCTTGACGATATCAACCCACCAATCGCCGCAAGACGCGCGCAATGAGTGGTGAGTAGACGTCGTCATACATTCAGTTAGATTAGTATAATTAAGTTGAGTCAAACAGAGAGACAGTGGTTAAAGACTTAATTATGTTAATATAGCAGCTATACTTTTCCCTCATCTACGCTTCCTCGTTTGCCTCGTGTACGTCTGTCGGGCGCACCAAAACCCTTGCGTTCGGTTCACGCAAGGGTGTTCACCGTTACAGAATATGATTACAGACTTTATACAGCTCCTTCTCGTATTGCGGACAATAAACACTACCGAAATAATCAGGTACGCTTCGCAACCTGTGCACAGATAATGAGTTATAACATATCTGCGCCGTGCATATGCTTGTGTATGAAATTTCTGGAACTTTGCGGTGACGACTTCAGTGTGACATGCGGAATATAACTTACGCCAAAAGCATCTGCATTTATATCGAGTATTCACAATGTCGTTCGCTATCCGCGAGCTCATTGATGATAAAAGGCGTGTTTATGTACATTAGCTACAAAGTTTTACAGGACCTTGCAAATAACCATGTCAGAGATCTTGGAGCTCGGAAAGGCTAGTTCGGAAAAGTTGGTATGATGAGCTGCAAACGACGGATGCATTCTCTGGTATCACCATCATACCTCTCCATTTTGGAAATTGCAATACATAGGTCACAGTCCACGATCTGTATACGACATCACCATGCTCGAGATGTCACATAAGCTAGCATTCATGACATAACATGACATCGACTGTGGCACAATCGATTTCGTTTTCTTCGTTTTTGCCAAGTGGCTATGTCGTAGTTATTTCTCGACACGCGCCCAGACTGCAGCGCATCAATTCGACGCTTGATATACATACACTGTCCTGTTAATTCGACGCTCGATACACATGCACTGCCGACTCTCCAAATTATCATGGTGCTAGTGAGTGCGTTCGCGTAAAACTCAGCATTAGCCATACTGGTGCGTGCAATCGCACGACTTTGTGCTTATATTGATTTTTCAGCACATTGTGGGTACTTACGCGTCGTGTGTTACTTGAACTAAATCTCATACTTCTCGAGAGAAGGTCTCAGCCAACAAAGTTTTATAGCTTTTGTCCTCGCTGAGCCACACGGTCTCTGGTTTGCGAATCCCTGTTTTACGAAAACAGGCTATTCACGTAATGGCGAATCACATGCGCACGTATATTGGGAAGCAAAGTGTTCGGTTGTGTAACAGAATGAGCCCTATACATGTTATTGACACCAAGTTATGTCAATCTGAATTCGTCATGATTAATAATATTTTTCTATTAGTACCTTATTTGAGTAATGTTTATGAGAGGTATCCCTAGAAGGTAACATTCAGCACTGCTCCACTTCTTGATCGAAAAAAGCCGATATAATTACCGACTCCACCTCCACCATCGCATCTAGACGCAAGCAGTGGGTGGTGAGCGATTTCCTCCATTTTCAGTTTGTAATCTGGTATGGCCTTAGTAAAAGACAAAGGGGTCTATATAGCCAAGTTAACTATATTAATTACAGTTCTGTCACAGGTTTGGTTAATACTCAGTCGTAAAGGTTAATGCGATTGCACAAAGCTAGGTGGGTGACTTTTGAGCACGGGTCGGTCTATGTCTGGCACGTTTGATTCACACCAACGACAATAACTGGTAACGACATGGTTGGTCGGTGTTAGCTGTACAGAAAGTTAGCGAAACACAATTGCCGCTTTCCAATATGAAATTTCTTGAAAATTTATCAAGCTTCATTTGCAAGATCAGTCTCTACACGCAATTTGCCCATAACAATTCTTATGCATTTGTGGTGGAGCGGGGTTCGAAAAATTGCTGACGTGATCCCGACTCCCCACTGGCGCCTAAAGGACCGACTGCCGGAGGTGGTACTTTGTTTCGGTGCTTGATTCCTTCCTCACCATGTGTAATCGTCAGTAGGCAGGCTCCACCCTTCTTGGTGGACTCGTGTTTATGCTAAACTTGACCGTGTTTGGGGCTGAGGTGATCGCGTGGAAGTATTCAATCAATCACAGGTTACATGTAGGTAATCGATGTGAGCTACCTAGATATCAATGAGATCGCACTGTCCAATATGTAGATCTTTATCCGCTTGATCGTCTGACCACTTGAGCCGTCTCGAGATCTTGATCACCCTTGCTTTTTTTCTGCGTCCTATCGCAGTTGTCATGATGTTGTGAGAGTCTTGTACGCACCTGGCCAACAATCCAGGTGCGACACTTGTATAGACGAGAGGCGTAACTCTTGATTTCGTCGGGAGACCAAAGATCCATACCGGAAGAGACGAAGCGTGTCTTTTGAAGAGAATTGAACTCTGTCTAATGTTGGCCAACCATCTCACAAAACCTACGACCTAGCTTATCGATGCAGAAGGCACTTGCCACGCGTAGTCTAATAAATAACTATGTATCCTGACTAATGTAAGCTCCTTGGTCTATCCCCTACCTCTGACTCAGATCAGGATCTGATCTCGTGCGGATCCATCTCAGATCGGATCCCTCTTGGATCGATTCTCCTTTTTATATCGGATCTCCTCTCGGATCAAATCTGCTCCCAGATCGGACCTGATTGTCGTGATACACCCATCCGAACTTCGTACCTAGTCCGGGTTCCAGGGTATCCCTCTTCAGCACATCATTTACACCATTCTTCGACCCGCTTTCCCATAGCTGCGTGTTACCAATCTACTATTCGAGCCAAATTTTGTAACAAGGCACTGAAAGCTACGCACTGACAGCAGTGCGTAGCAAGATCTCACTGAATGCAGTAAGAACCAGTGCCCTTGTTAGGTTGCGTACACTGTACGCGCCCAGAGAAAGACTTAGTACTAGACAACTAAGCTTAGCAAGAGAAAAGAAAAAGTTTATTAGTTAATGTTAAAGACCCAAAATGTGTCTTGTCCTATCAGTCCTAACTTAACTCTATTGTTACCGAAGAATGTATGGTGAAGTATACTTATCACCCATCGCGCGCATCTAGCAGCAATTGGTGGGTTGATATAGTGGTATACCAACCAATAGGTATACATTTGGGTCACTGCAACAATATCGATGAACTTGGTGATAATGTAGTGAGAATATTATGTTTAATATCCTCCATTATTATAGGAGATCCCTATCTAGCCATCACCTTCTTGCTAATTGCCCCTCAGTCCCAAATTTTTCGAAATCTAATTGGCTCAAATATTTGGGACGTCTCTTTTGCCGTAGAACTGGGACATCGATAAGAAGAAGACCTTTTTCTTTAGATAACCGCTATTTAGCCATCAACTTCTTGCTCATTGCCCCTATCGCAGTTCGAGCATGCTGCAGGTGCGTTAGAAGCTCCTGTGCGACGCCGGCGATGTCGGACTTGCCAGCAAATAGGTCGCAATGCCCGAAACTGTTGTCGTCAAGCACAAGAAACAGCTACTCGAACACCAGCAGCACCACCATCAGCAACTACAGCACCAGCAGCAACAATAAAGGCTCAGACGCACTGGATTATAAGGTTTAAGACGTAAAACAGCAACATGGTCTACGGAATAAGGTTATCACATGAGGACAATACGTGGCTATCTACTGCCCAATTGTTAACGGAATTGAATATGATTTGCTTGCCAGCAACACGATTTGGTACAAAAGATATAATTAAAGCAGTGGCATTTGAGCTGGGTTGCTGCTACACCTCCTTCTTCTTCTATGCGTAGCCAAGCACCTTGTTCATAGCTCATAAAAACAAAAAACATGCAAAACCAGCGTTCCGTTCAGCAAAATACCCACATCGACACTTGCAGCCTGCACTGGGTCGCCCGTCTCCTGCATTGTGGTGAACAAGTGCGCAATTGATCCAACCAAGTTTCAGGGCCAACATGATGAGCGCCAACTGTCCCGTGGGGCCCTGTTCAAACTTGACCATAATCTGCAATAGTTGGTACGCACTATTAGTGGCTTCTCGTCAATGTTCTGTTGCAGCAGTGACCTTCAATTCTTCGCATGAGATTTACCTGCAAAGTGCGATATACGATATTCAAGGGAATCCCCGCAGATGCCATCAGGCACTGAAACTCTTTCGTGATCATGAGCATACACACTGCCAAAGCATTAAACACCACACAAAATCCAATCGATTAGTCACCGGTACCACAGGCTTGTAGAACGTCCTAGCAGCAGCAACATGGCGATAACAGCTCAACACCATTTCGATCAACTTAATTATAAGAAGCGCAAGAGTCTCTTTGTGACGTATAAAAGTTTAGGTAATTTCAATGAGATGTTCCCATTTTACACTTCGACCAAACAGATTTCGAAAAAAAATTGGGACTGAGGGCCAATTAGCAAGAAGGTGATGGCTAATTAGCGGCTCCATTATTTTATTGTCACAAATGATATTATTACGTAACAGGCCCACCCCGTTACAAATTTGCGGCGGCTGACTTAGGGGTTGCTATCGATACCGCCGCAGCCCATCTTCCAAAAAGCTTCGCCAACTCTCGGCCATCCACTGGACGAAAACGGACGGGGCAAGGATCTGAAGTGGCTCATTAGGGAACGTAAAACGCTTGACAAGCCAGAGTAAGTGGTCCGGCGCGTAACGGGCGACCCGCTGCCACTCCGACGTCGAGCTGCTGGTATTGAAAAAGGAATCTGCCGTAGGTTTGGCTACGCCGTTTCAAAAATATGCGGCTCATTAGGTGGTCGACTTTCGACTCGGACATTACGAAACGAAACGAACAAAGTTTGCGGGATTCGCACGGCTGGTCAATTGAGTTCAATACTGTTGTAATGAATATATTTTTGTTTCTCAATAAATCATTTTTCGTCTTGAGTTAACTATATTAAACTACAATTTTAAATGTGGGTTTCTTGCTCACCACCCATTGCGCGCGTCCAGCAGCGATTGGTGGTTAATCTGTTTGATGTACCGTGAACATCAACCATCAGGTGGAGCAATCCATCAATGAGAAATTACCCTCGGGGGTAATATTCCTTCTACCTTACTCCTTACGGGTAATGTCCATTGAACACGATCTAAATAGATTATGTTCGAAAATTGATGCAAAGATATCTATTTTTATGTAACGGGCTCACCCCCTGCGCCCGCGACTGACGACGCGTTGGAACGAGCAAGTTATCATGACCTTGTTTTGTGCTCGATACGCAATACAAAATGTGTGCACCTCGTTTACGTGCAGAAAGTAGTTAAGGAATGAAGTGCATACAAGTGCGCGTCCCTACAAATGCATGAGTGCCCGAATCTATCTTATTTTCCCACCCATGCAAGTAATATAATACAATGTAATTTTTTTCAAATTCACAACGTAACCGAGTTACAAAATCATAGTTTCTTTTACCTCGACCATATTTATAAATTACCGAGAGCATGTCTGTTGCTTCGGAGGCCGAGCACGCGCTGGACACGTCCAACCGCGGCTATCGTCTGCTTCTCAAGTTGGGTTGGCGCACGGGATCTGGACTGGGCAAGCACGAGCAAGGCTAGTCGCTCTACGTGTCCTGCGGTACGCATATATGGAGGGTCTGTAAATAAATAACTTCGCTCTTTATTTTTATATGTTGGGTACGCAGGCATCGTCGAGCCCGTAAAAATGAAGGAAAACTTGGTGTGTCTGGGGCTCGGAAAGTCGGTAAGAAGTTGTTCAGTTCGTTCACTTTTGGTCCCATTTGTCGGAAACATTTTGGGATCGTCGGTAGGTAACTCATGTTCCTGTTTTACTTGCCACAGGAAGAGTACGACCACGTGACGCAATTGGCAACAAGTGAGCGTCGCAAATTGGACTCGGAAGTGCTGGAAACGGCTGAGCAAATCGCCATTCGCGAGTCAAAAAGTGCACAAGAGCAACGGGTAAAAGCACAAGTCAAGAATATGCAGGCAGCTTTTTACTGCTCCGACTGCCGGAAACAGTACAAGTCGGTGACAGAGATGGAAAACCATCTGAGTTCGTACGATCACCACCACACAAAGAGACTGAAGGAGTTGCAGCAGCAGCAGAAACGACGGCCGGGGTCCGAGGAAGCGCAAAATGTCAAGCACGAGAAGGCGCAAGTGAAGGAACGGTTGCTGTTGCAGCGACGGATAGCTGCACAAACTCAGGCAGCGCGAGCAGATACGGCCAAAACTGAAGGATCTGTCGTGGCGGTGAAAAGTGACAGCGGAAAAAGTGCAGGTACAACGAAGGGAGGGTTTGAATTTAGTGGAGGAGTGAAGATCGGCACGAAGAAGAAGGCAGCGCTGGCTGGACGCAACGTCCCGTCGGCTTTCTTGAATCCGTTCTCGCAATAAATTGTGTCATTGTATTGATGTTTTGTAGGGTATATCACGAACTTTAACGTAAAGACAAAGTTGTCGCTGTTACGAGGATTTTGTGTATCGTATACCTACAGGCAATGCGGCACTGAGCCAATAAAGGCTGCTTGCTACACTTGTGTAGGCACTGCCTTAGCTTTGGGTCTTTGTTCGCCATCTGCGTGTATGCCGTTGCTGCTATAGTGATTCGGGCAAAGATCGGGGGTTTTATCCTTAAAAAGCAAAATGAACGCTACTCACCTCCTCAGCAATCGATAGCCACAGCAGAAAACAAATGAGCGCCCACATAACCGCTACAAGTGTCTCGTACGGCTCAACCAAAATTCTCAAGCTGCAATGGTAATGAAGAAACGATGTGCTTGGCAAAATCTGCGCGTTCTGCCATCAATTTGTGTGAAACTGGACATCTACTCGAACGCTTACTTCCTGTAAAGCGCAATTCCAGTGACTTGTGTTCCACGACAGTCACACGACAAGAATGTCACCGATGTCTGTCTATCGTGTACAAACTCAAATGTTAGCGAAGCCAGTTTGCACATGCAGCGGCGCGCTCAGATAATGAGGATGTGAACTGCGGCTCAGTAAAGGAGAGTATTGATGTGTAACCGGACCACGAATCGAGGATGCTGGCTGATGTGCTTTTCAAAGTCGTTTGGCCAAGTCTCCTGACCTATTGTGAGGAGCAAGAGATCGAAAGAAATTATCTGACGTGGCCGAGACGATTATACTACGTGCTTTCACTTCACGACAGCGAGAAATACACGAGGCGTGAATGCATCACATTCGCACCACCTAGCCACCTAACATCTTCTAGCTGCAGCCTCACCGCCAAAAACTTGAAAGCTGGCAGGTGCGATAGCAACATGTTTTTGTATTGGCGGATCACCTATGCGATGGTAGTAGCACGTCTAAAAAGTTGCTGCACCCGAGGGTCGCTTGATAACTGGTCGTAACAAGTTTATGCTGAGGATGTTATTGTTTAGTAAGCACACCCGAGCATTCATTGACAATTCCTCTAGCCTGAGGTGGCCATTTTGCGTGTGCAAAGTAGAAGATGTGTTCGGCCTTTTCTTACCTTTCAACGCTCGTGACCTACATTCGTCCTTAGTGTACTTACTAAGGACGAATGTAGGATACTTACTACACTAAACGTCTCGGTGCCAACAATGTATCGAATAGCAGCAACGGTTAGTGTAGTGCGCCTGCGCTATGGCTTCAGCGTGCGTAAACACTAGGAGTATAGCCAGATTTGTCGGGTTCGCTAGCATCATCGTAGACCTGCCATACCAGCCTTACGATCGACGCGCTCGTGCCGACGTTCGTAAACTGCATACTGCAACAGGAAAAGAAAGAAGAACGTGTCTGCATTATTCCAGTCATTATGACCCGATCAAGATGTTTCTCGTACGTTGATCCTGCGTCACAGTCGGCATGCTACTTTGACATAGTTTGGTAATCAGCAGGCGACGAGTCATGCTTATCGCGCAGCTCTCGTAGCTTGCGCGAGTACATGTCCAGCTCCAAGAAACACCAGCGCTTGATCGGCTGTGGAAGTGGACCGTAGATCGACGGAGGCAGCATGATCAATGGGCTGGTCGAGTGCTTGTACTCGAGGTACGTTGAGCTCAAGCCGTACCGCTTGTCGTGGCGATCTTCAGCCAATGGCACTCCCGAGAGGAACATGAGCACGAGGAACGTGAACACGGGACTGACGCAACTGACGTAGTTGAACCACTTCTGGTCTTCGGTGCTGTCAAAGTTGGCACTGCAGATGATCGTCACGCCCACCCAGCACAAGATCTCACCGAAGTAGTTGGGGTGACGCGAGTACTTCCACACACCAACGCGCAGCAGTTTGCCCTTGTTCTTGGGATCGTCCAGGAAAGCGGACTTCGCCGTGTCAGCGGCGTACTCGATCACCATCCCGGCGAGCCACACTGCAATACCAATGACGTCTCGGGCGTCACCAAAGTCGTTGCTGTTGTAGATTTCGCTCGAGTTCGCGAGCACCACCGGCACGGACACGAGAAAGACCCACAAGATCTGGAATATCCAAAAGCCAAAAAACTCGGCACAGTTGGCGCGCATCTCATCGAAGCGCTCGTCTTTGCCCCGCTTGAGCACGCGAAGGAGCAAAAAGGAGCCAAGACGTACGGCCCACGCCACTTGCATGCAGGTGACGACAACCGCGCGGGTATTGTACTCGCTCTGGACCAGTAGGGACATGATCGCGAGCGTGATAAAGTTGAGGGAACCTGCCAAGTCCGTGACCTTGTCGAATTGACATAGGAACGCCACCGCAAAGAAACTGCACTGCATAACAACCGTCACCCCAAAGCAGATGAGCAGCAAGTAGCCAACGGAAACAGAAGGGTCGCCGTCCATGAGGGATCGCTGGTAGCTGTCGCGGATCCAATTGCGAAATGGCGTTTGGTTGGAGATGCCTCAATGTCGATGTCGATCTCTACTCGAGTAAGTATACATTCGGATCGATGGCTATCTGACCGGTATCTATCGGCGTATCTTTCGATCGATGTATGGATTCGTATCGATTGACGTAATCAAGTGGCAGTTAGTTGGGTACACCACAATCCGAAATGAAGGGAGAACGACAGCGAACAATGGAAAGATCGCCAACGTGACAAGGAACTCGACCAGAAGTCAGTCGACTGCTCTTTTTCTTTCTTTCTCATTGTCGAGCAAAACGACTTACGTGCTGCTTACTCATGAGCCTCCGGCTACAAGTCCAGAGCCCCTTCGAGACACAGTGGCCGCAGATGGTCCGTCGTCGCTACTCCTTGACGATAATGTACACGGCGTGAATCATGCCTGGAATGTACCTATCGCCGCAGCACACGTGGTAAGCAGCGGCCGACCCACCACGTTTTCCTTCCACAATTAGTTGGACATGACAGCACGTACCCGAGCAACGTGAGCAGACAGTTGATGGCAAAGTCCTTGTTGCAGCCGACTTGGAAGAACACGCCGAGCGGCGGCAGGAGAAGTGAGCAGATGAGACGCGGACAGTCGCCCCACGTGATCGCCATGAGTCGTTCGCTTGACAGCCACGAGATGGGCGCCCAAGGAGGTCGAGACGGAGAAACGCACAATGGCTCGAGCTGCTGCTTAGTGCCCGTTAGGCATTGAGACAACTAAAGGACAACGCGCGGAGGCGGTCACGTGCGACGCGACGCAATTCTCTCTCGCTCGCTATTGCTTCAACTTGCTCTACATCCCAATCAAACGTTTGAAACGGTTTTTTATCATCGTGACAAGCGCTTTCGAGCCAATCCGATCGCGTCGTCATGGCCACTACCGCCGACCTTGAGCTGGCGGCGACCCGCGTGAACCTCTGCCTCCGTGCCGAACGTCAGCTGCTCGCGCGCAACGACCGCCGCCGCGTGCTGCCCGTCACGATCGTCACGGGTTTCCTCGGCGCCGGCAAAACGTCGCTGCTGCAGCACATTCTGCAGCACAAGTTGAACCTCCGCGTCGCCTGCGCCGTGAGCGACTTGGCGGCCGTGAACATTGACGCGCTCTTAGTGGCTAATAATCAGGCCGCCGGGTGCAACCAACTGTTCCAGCTGTCGGCGGATACCGGTACGACCACGGTAAACGCGTTCCAAGACGTCGTGTGGCACCTCTTGAACAAGGACACCCACCGGCCGACCACCAATAATGGCAACAATCACGCCAAAACTGGCAAGATGGACAATCATGGCAATAATGGCAACAATCACGCCAAAACTGGCAAGATGGACAATCATGGCAATAATGGCAACATCGACGCCAATCATGGCAATAATGGCCCAATCGACGCCAAGAATGGCAATCTCGACGCTAGTAATGGCAATAATGGCCTAATCGACGCCGATGTCGACTGCCTCGTGATGGAGACCAGCGGCACGACGGACCCGACGCAGCTGATCGCCGCCGTGCGCCAGAACTTCGGCCGCATGACGCGCGCGCGGTTGGACTCTGTCGTTGTGGTCGTGGACGGCGACGCCGTGGCGCAGGACGCCGCCGAGGGCCTCGCGCCCTGTGCCGTGGCCCGCCACCAGCTCGAGAGCGCCGACGTCGTCCTGCTCAACAAAGTGGATCTGCTCAGTCGCGCGCGGCTCCGCGCGGCCCGCGCCGTTGTAGCGCGCTACGCCCCGCGCGCGGCAGTGCACGAGACCGCATACGCGCGCGTGTTCCTGCCCCACGTTCTCGACATTAGCGCACCGGACGCGGCCGCCACTGGCAGTGTGAGCCACGAGGCTGTGCCCGCGCAGTGGCACGTCAAGACACGCGGCGCGCGGCGCACTGCAGATACGGCCGCAAGAGCAGACGGGCGACTCGAAGAAGCTGCAGAGGCAGAGGCACAGACGCAGTTCGAGTCGGTCGTCTTGGAGCGCGCGACGCCCATTGCGCTCGCGGCAGTGCACAAGTGGCTCGAGCCACAGCACCGGCCAAAGGGACTGCTGCGGGCCAAGGGCGTGTTGCACATTGCCGAGCTGCCGCACTACCGGTTCGTGGTGCAGCTCAGCGGGAAGCAGCGACTGGACGTCGTGAACGCCGGCGAGTGGCAGTCGCCGCCCAAGACGCAGTTCGTCGTGATCGGCTGCAGCAGCAGTAGCAGCAGTAGCGCCAGTGAGCGCTTTGACAAGGAGCGAGCGCTCGAGCAGCTCGAGACGTGTCTGACTCGGCCCGTGGACGTGGAAATGGACAGTGCGGCCGCGCAGATTCGAGCGCAGTGGCTGGCAGAGCTCCAGGCCGACGCCCGCTTCGACACGCTGCTGGTGCCGGAGCGGCCCACTGTCGTCGCGTTCCGCTTGACGTGTCCGCCGTCGACAGTGGACAGTGCGATGCTGCGGCATCACCACCACGTGGACATGAACGAGGTGACGCTGCAGCTCGTGCGCGACGTGAACGCCTCGGGAGGCGGAGCGCTGCTGCTCTACGGCGCAAAGCTGCGGCCGGACGAAGACAGCGAAGGAGACGCTGTGTATGCCGTGGCATCGATTGCGAACCTCCCGACGATGTGGGACGAGATCGCTCGGCGCGCTGAGCTGCACCTCATTGAAGTCAAGAGAAAACTCGCGACGTGTCGCTGCGGGTTTTGAACGTGGCATTGGCAGTGGCATTGCTGGACTCGTCTTCGCGTGGTGCCAACTCAAGTGTCTGGATGGGGTCATATCGGATCGGATCAAACCGTTTCGTGCCGTGTTCAGTGCCGCTCGCGTCGTTGCTGCCAGTGCGCGTTGTTTGCACCGCGTGGTCCTTAGCTCACGCAGATCACGTAAACCGCATGGATGATGCCCGGAATGTAGCTACATGTCACAGCAATTGTGGTACGCACGTTCTGTCAGTCGATGCGAGCGCTTTGGCTCTCGATCTCCACATGTCAAGTTGTTGTTGCAAGTGCCATGAACAAATGTACCCAAAGAGCGTCAAGAGTCCGTTTATGGCGAGATCCTTATTGCAGCCCGTTTCGAGGAACACGCCGAGAGGGGGCAGCAGCACGGCACATATCAGGCGCGCAGTCTTATCCCAGTCAAAGTCCGACGCGCTCGAGGACGAACGTCCTTCGTCGCCCTCGAACCAGCGGTCGACTTCGTCCACAGTGTGCCCCATTGTGCCCGAGCGACGGGAGCGTTGTAGCACTGCAACTTGCAACTGAGCGGTCGTCTCTCGGTCGCTCTCCTAGTGGAGTCGATCCCACGTCAACTGGCTGACGACCCAACTGGCTCAAGACGAAATGCAATGCGAACAAGTCACGTTTTGTCAATCAAATGTATTAACTTGAAGTCTACGCAAAGCGCAGCGACTACTGTGAGTATCCTCAACCAGCGCGACGCTTCGTCCGACGGTTAGAGACCGCCTCTCACCCCCTCTTGTGATATCGTATCAGTAACAAGAGGGAGACACGTCCGTCTGTTCAAGTCAATGCGACCTCTCCCACCCGCCTCCGCGGCTTCTCAAACTTGATCGCCTTGTTTCGCGTCCACACATGGATACAACCTGCTTGTCGCATCGGGTGCTGTCCCCTATTCCTTGATCAAAATATACACCGCGTGGATGACGCCAGGAATATAACTAGTTGGAAAACAGGCAAAACAACCAATCAGATGAGCGACACGGCCGGAGCGACAGGGACGAGAAAAGCAATCCACGAGGCAGTAGTACGTGTCGTACCCGAGGAGCGTGAGCAGGCAGTTAATGGCCAAGTCTTTCGTGCAGCCGACTTGGAAGAACACGCCCACAGGCGGGATGATGACCGAGCAAATCAGACGGGGAATGTCTCCGCAGGTAATCGCCATCTTCACTTGTGCTTCGGAGGATCGAGGGGAATTCCAAACTGCCAGTGCGGTGGTCCGGCCGCTTCAAGTCCCCTCGTGGTTCGAAAGTCTCTTGAGTGCAGTATGCTTCTGGACGGACGAGAGCAGCTGCCACGCGAGGAGTCGCCATGATTGGCGGAAACTCGACCAGCCAATCCGAGCGCGCGAGGCGAGGCGCCAGAATCGAGTCCGCGACGTGTCACACGTGAAAAGTGCATACTCTGGTTCGGACTGGACTGGATTTTGTCAGCGGGCCGTCGGCGACATTGGCTGCTGCCTGAGACACTGCGAGGCTGTAATGGATAGACGCCGCGGCGCGTGTTGCGCTGAAACGCCACCGCCTGGATTCGCTGCGGATGTGGAGGTCAAAAATAGAGCTGTATCAGATGGACTATTTCTGACGGGGGGTACACTCTTTGCTCGCTTCTGATTGGCCAGTGCAAATCAGCCGACCATCCGTGTGAAGGGTCGAGATTGTCAACTCAGAACGGGATCTGATGCCGTACCATGTAGCGGTCAAGTTCCATCACGCGTTGTCGATAGAGCCCTTCGCACGTAAATGGATCGAGCAGTCGGGTGTAAAAATCGTGACAAAATTCCAGCGGCGCCGCCCGTTTCTAGACACTGCCTTTTCCTCGCAAACGACTGCATAACTGCAAGCCAAACAGGAGGAAAGTCGTACCGTAGACTTGAGACGGCGTCAGTGAGAAGCGCTTCTCAGCCATAACGCCCACACGCAGGCAAGAAACGTCCAGATGACGGTTGCAGCTTTCCCGGCGTTTTTACATGGCGCCAAGGCCACTCACTCTACGGCCAGATGGACCAGGAGTAGGCCACTCGATCTGTCAGCTGAGCGAGCGGTCGACGTCTCTCGATCGAAGACAGAGCCAATGCACGTGTATACTAATGCAACGGTCGATGCACACTGTTTACTGTACACTGCACGTGGCGCCATACTCGATCGAGTCGTCACGAGACAAATGCGCGCGTGTATCAACGCTCTTTGTCTCGTTCGACACGTGAGACAGTGCAGCCACTCGCACCTGACTTTACCGAAGTCTGCAGGGCACAGGACGTAGCTGGTGTCGAAAAGTGTACCCGATGCGACACCAGCCGCGTCCTGTGCCGGGTCGCACAATAGCAGCTGGATCTTTATTTGCCCACGTCAACCTATGACTAACAGTGTCAATGACGCTGCCTCGTCCTTGTCAATCAAATGTGAATGATACACACACGTTCGTGTGGTACAGTTGCATCAGAAGCAAACAAAGCGCTTACCAATGTGCGACAGTATACCATACCAAATTGACGACGACTCGTGACGGTCCTATACAGCTTCGTGAACAGCGTGCGCCTTGCACAGTTGCAGTCAGGATACGGACCATGTTGACCATCTTCTCGATTCATGCTGACGTAGCGTCGACGTTGCGGTCGGCCCCCACAGCCAAGTCTTCGCCTGAACGAGCTCAGCTTCTTCACCCCACCCCACCGAATTCAAATCGGTCTCTTGTCCCATTACTTTGTCGTTGTGCCGTACGGCGGCACGTATGCGCCCAGTTTGCTGACCAGCGGCACTTTGTCCATCTCGTGCGTCTCCACGCGACCCTTCGCCTGTTTCTTCGCCTTCTCAGCTGCCGTGTCGTCACCGCCTTTGATCCCCTTGCTGCCGTCACGACGCGCCTGTTTCCGCGAGTCCTTCTCGATCCTCGCCGCAAACAGCGCCGCACCGGCCGCGTTCGTAAACATAAAGAGCGCACCTGCAATCGGAATCATTTCCAGCAGCATCGCTTGCATGCCGAACGCCGAGTACTGAATTTTGCGCTGCGCGATGATGGCTTTCTGCGCGTCAAAGTCCAGCGCCTTCATCTCAAAGTAGTACAGGTGCGCCTCCCAGGCCAGCAGCGTGCCGTTGAGCCACGCGTACGTGAGGTTGCCCAGCACGGGCACCATGTTCAGCGGCAACGTGACTACCAGCAGCCCCAGTCGCAGGAGCACACTCACGCGGCAGCACGACGTCAGCACGCGGAGGAACGGCGAGTGGCGCTCCTCGTTCTCCACGAGCTCCCGATAGCCACAGGCGCTCAAGACGTGCGCGAAGATTTTGTCCTTGAACCACTCGAGCGCCACGAGGCCGTAGACGACCGTGAGGAGAAACACTTCGAGGAGGACAAAGAGCACTGCGACGGGCCACGCGAAGGCGCCCGAGAGGCCGAGCGCGTGCAACTTGGCGACCTGCCAGTCGAGCGTGAAGGTGAAGAGCGTCACGGCGACGCCGAGCGCGACGGCTGCGGTCAGGAGCACTGGGTAGACGGTCAGGCGCCAGAGGTGGCGGTCCCGCAAGAAGAAGAGGAGGCCACGTAGCGGATACGTCGACATTGGGGAAATAAATAGAGCGGCGCTATTTGTGGTCCGGGGGGCCAAATAGAGCGGAGATTGGGAGGCGCGAGAGGAGAAAAGGTGAAGCAAAGATGCTGCACTTTTGTGTGTTGGCTTCTCGAGCTTGAGGGGAAATAGTCTGTGCTGGCGACGCTGTCAGCAGTCCGGATGGGCAAAGGACCAAATCGTCGATCATAACGAGACGAGCCAGCAAAGTGGCAGCGCCGCCCACCCACATATAGATTCACCCATCAGTCTATCTATCTATCGATCTATCTATCGATCTATCTATCGATCTATCTATCGATCTATCTGTGTTGAACAGGCCATACGTGGACAGTCACAGCGCCGAGCGCATCTTGCAAAAAGCACTTTTCAGCAGCAGCGTACAGGACATGCTGCAAAAAGCTCTTTGGCCCACGTCTCCTCTGATCCTCCCCGTACATATCGCAAAGCGCAGCCGTCTAAAAAGTCAATTGTCAATCGCTGCCCTCACTACTGACTCGACCCATCACGCAACAAAACAAGTCTTTTTTGCAACACTCGCGTCAAGTCCTTCTTGCAGCATCGAGTCTCCTCCCTGCACATCTCCTCTGGATCACGCGCGTGTAGCCATGTCCACGTACGTCGTCCAGGGCTTGACGCACTTCATCTCGCACCCCGCGCTCTGGCGAACGGCGTTCTGCCCCTTTCTCTCGACGCTCGTCGTGGCAATCGCTTCCATTGCCGTGCTCTTTGGCCTCGCGCTCTCTCCTCAGGCCCATAGCCTCCGAGACGCAGGCGTTCCACTGTGGCTCGCGTGGCTCGTGGCCGTGATGCTCGTGCTGGTCGAGATCCTCATCGTCACGTTCGTCTACAAACTCTTCGTCATGGGCCACTATCAGGACAAGATCTTCGAGCAGGTCCTCATCGCGCGAGGCCACAGGGACCTCGTCACGACCACGTCGCAACACGCGGGCTGGGCGTGGTCCTGTCGCTCGTGCTGTCGCGTGAGCGTCTTGCGACGCCTGACGCTGCTGGTTGCCACGCTGCCCCTGAACCTCGTGCCGCTTGCGGGACCAGTCATCTATGCGTGGCAGAACGGCACGATCTTGGCCTGGGAGTACCATCTCCTCTACTTTGAGTTCAAGCACTTGTCGTACGAACAGCAGCGAGCATTTGTCGAGCAGCACAAGATCCAGTACTCGTCGTTCGGGATGCAGGCGCTGTTGCTCGAGATGGCTCCAGTCATTGGCTCGATCTTTGTCTTTACGAACGCAGTCGGCGCAGCGCTGTTTGCTGCGCACTTGGAAGACGAAGAGGCCTACGAACGCGTACAAGACGACGGCGTGCAGCCGAGTTGGGACAAGAGCAACTGCGGAGACGCGAGTGCGTACAACTACATGAGTGGCCCTCCTGGCGGCATTGTCTGAGAAATAGCTGGCAAAACATATGAGGAGACGCGGACTTTGCCAGCGTTATGTTCTTCTTGGCGAGTGAGCAGCGGCCGTTGCTGCTCTTGGCAGTTACCGCGTAAGGCCGTTGCAGTGTGGATTTCGGTCAAGCACGAGCTGCTTTTGCGTGCCGTGCGTGACGCAGACGACGAGGACGTGTGGTTGTCAACACGATCGATGACAGTCGCGAGCCACGCCATGCGTCAAGAGGTGGAGTGGACGCGATGGTCGCACGCAAACAGGCAGCAGTTATCGAGCACGTGGTCGGCCGAGTTGCTCGCTCGCTCTCTCTCTATCCCCCGCGGACCAGGAAAGTCGAAAGTCGTGTCAGACGAACGCGTCGCGCGCAACTACTTCGAAAGACGAATTCTCCGTCGAGTCGTGTCGGCCATTTTTCGTGGCTACTCTCATTGTCGATCCGCGAGTCGGTCGAAGAAAGCGGGAGCAGACGCTGCAACGTGTAGGAAAAGAGCACCCAAAGTCTCGAACCGACGCAACGAAAGGTGGCGTTCAATGGCCCAAGTCGGTCACAGAACGTTTCAAAGGCCACTGTCCAAGTAACAGGTTACGTACGTACCGACCGCTTCGAGTCGAGAGGCGAAGAACCCCACGCCATCCGTTTTGTCGGATTGCGACTCTTGGCCGTTACTGCGGGTCAGCGAGCCAGTTTCGCATCGTTTATGCAGACACAGCACCTCCTCGCGCGAAGGTCCTGCATTGGCTATCACGCCCCAAAAACCCTCGAACACCGGTTCACTCAGACGTGGCTACAACGCGTGCCCCGTCGTGTACATACGTGCGGTCATACAGTCGATACGTCCCGAGCGCTTTGTGGGTTACAGCCAAACGTGCAATTGCACAATGTAATCAGCCGGAAAGGAAACAGCGCACCGCCTGGTCGGACAACAACGCTTTTGCCACTTGTGCCTGACCGCTTTTTGTAGCATCAGACGTGGCGGCGACGGGTAAATGCCTGCAACTAAAGCGTCTACAGCATTACTTGCGCGCAAAGGGGTGGGGGAGTTTGCTTTTTCATAGGAAAAAAGTCGAATTTGTGGTACGAGCCACCGCGTAGCCAATCAAGTGGCGTGAATTCGAGCCAGCACGACGCGCGACAAGGGTTGAGCGGCAGGCCATTGCGCTGGACTTTGGGCCAGTGTCCTAACTGCCGCCCGCCACTTCCGTCGGTAGTCATCGCGCGGCGACTTGTCCCGACCTTTGACTGTTGCGGTACCACTTGTTTAAGTGCATCGAAAGGAAGCGACGCGAAGTTGCAGGGAACACAGTTGACGTCTGGACGTCTAACATCGGTCGGCGGCAGCAGCAGCAGCAAAAGTAGCAGCAGCTCGAGAAGTAGCAGCAGCAGCAGCAATAGCGACAAGAGCTGTTCATCGCAGCAATAGCGACACGACGGAGACTGACTCGATTTGCTTTCCACGTCAAGATGCAGTCGCGACTTCTTGTCGCCATTGCAGCACTCGTCGGTACGTTTCTCGTTCGCTCTCTCTCTCTCTCTTTGTGTCGTTGTGTCCGTCCTCGTCGACTGACTGACTTTGTCCCGTTGGTTCTCCTCCTCTTGACTATGAGCAGCAGCGTTAGCGACGCCACTCGTTGACGCTCGCTCCGCTGTCGTAGCTGCCAGCACGTCGCAGTGTTCGGCTGTTTCCACTTGTCACGAAGGTGGCGTGTCGTCGACGTCGTGCTCTGTCGCGAGCGGCGGCTGCCCTCCATGCATCACGTTCAGCGACCAGGGCTGCTACGTCAAGATCAATGGCGCGTGTCCGTTCGGTGTCGACTGCGCGTCGGCCTGGGAAGAATCTGCGGGCGAGACGCCGCCCTCGAGCGACAGCGACAAAACGCCGTCGACCGATGCAAACGCCGACAGTGACGCGCCGGACACGGAAACGACAGCTCCTGCGGACGAGGAAGCGGAAGATACGGCTGATGCTGTTGCTTCAGCAAATGCGAATAACGCGAATAACGCGAACCCCACGGGGCCGTCGACGGCGACCACTGTCGATCCGGCACCAGAGACGACGCCAGACGCGAACGGCGTTGCTGGGAACTCGTCTGCTCCCACGGAACCGCCGTCCAGCGCATCAGGTAGTAGTGGAACGTCTGCCGAAACGCTGAGCAACTCGGGGTCGGACATGAGCGTCGTGTTTGCCATCATCGGCGCGGCTATCGGTGTCATTGCGGTGGCTGTGATCTTTTTGACGCTCGTGCGTCGCTCGAACGCGGCGCATGACGAGGACGAGGACGACATGTCCAGCACAATGCGCGTCTTCGCAAAGGGCGCAGCGGTGCAAGGACCGCAGAGCACGATGGGATCAGCCGCGTACTCGAGCTACAACGGCAGCAACCGACCACAGGGTATGGACGCGGGCAATGGCGTGGAGGTTGGACTGGATACGTCCAGGGGCCCGTCGATGAATGCAGTCAGCTATTACAATCAACAGCCCCTGCACAGCTCTGCAGCGCCGTCGCCTCGCGTCGCAGGGCGAGCGATCCCGTCGCAGCCGGTGGGGCTGACTCCAGGCAATGGTTTAACCCGCTCCTACGGCGGAGGTCAGAACTTTGGCACCGCTAGTGGATTCGGTGCCTCTGCTGTGGCATCTCCTGGCGTTAATGGCGGCAATCCGGTACCCTCGGCACCAGTGCAGCACCTTAATCCAGCGGGCGGCGTGGCACCGCCACCACACATTCGACGAGATTCGGTCGAGTTTTAGACGGCAGAGGTAATCGGGAGAGTCGACTAGGAGGCTGAGTGGCGATGTACGAAGGACACGAAATTTTGACGGACGTGATCGAGTTGTGTGCAATAACCTGTTCTGGTCCCAACAGTAAGAGGGAGAGCGAGAGAGAGAGGCGCAGTGGACGTCACTGTAATGCCTTTGCGTCTCGCAAGGAGCTGACTGCTGTCGTGGGCATGTTGCAGGTAGATCGTATTCCTTCGAAGTACGTTGGTGTGTGTGTCGTAGGTGGATGGATTTATCGGATACTTGCAGCCTTTTGCACCATTTGGAGGATCGACCATTGTGCACGATGCTGTTATACTGCCTCCTTATCGTCGACAGCGACACTTGACAATGGCATCTTGTACATTCGTGACGCGGGAACACTGTTCGTGCCTGTACTACACCTACTCGATCCATTGCATCGTGTTCAGACGTAAACGATTTTGTCCATGTGCATCTTTTGGACCTCGTCTCGCTGCTGCTGCATTTGAGCCTCGAGCCATAGACGTCTAGACTGAGTTTTTTGTCCAGGGTGCACTTCGTAGACGTTTACTTGCTAGTAAGTACTGCGGACAATACCAACGTTGTCTCTGGGTTTTTTGCAAGTGTGCAGCACAAAAGACTGTAAGTTTTAGTCAGATAGTGGTGAGTTTGCTCAAGGTAAAGCCATGCGGGCAACAAAAGATCACTGACACCGAGTCATTGTGGCGTCGAATATGCAACTTCTGAACGGTAGCTGTATGGACAACGGATAAGTTTGCCTGTCGTGAGAAGTGCACCCTAAGGTAAGCTATTTGCACTCAAGCAATTCCATGAGCAGCACACTTGAGGCAAAGGTGCTTACTTGCGAGTAAAACGATTTGCTACGTATTGAGTCACTATCGAGGTGAGGATGTGCATGTTGCGTAGCTGCAATAGGTACTCAGGGTCATCTAAAGGTCGCAGCTGCATTCACAGGTCCTATTGCAGATGGTGCAAGACGCGTCACACATGGCCGTCCGAAGTTCTGCAGCTCTTCGTTTACTAGGAGTCCGATCTTATGTTGGACATGCTCTGTAGGCACAACCATCTACGGATGTCTGAGCCAGCACGTTTCTTCATCGCAACTTGCGCCAGAACGGCCTTTTGGCTGATAAGTTTCTCATAAGCGCAGGTGAAGTGATACTGCAAGCGAACTTCGATGGATGAGAGCATGTGATTGACTATATCGCAGGTGAGGCTAGGGGCAGACACTTCCGACGAGAGCTGGAAGTCACCTTTTTTGGATTCTCGAATTTACTTGGGTGGCTCAAACCACAAGCGATGATGGGAGCGTCATGTGATCGAAAGGACTAATGCAATCCAAATTAGATCATGGAAAGCAGTAGAAAGTCGATCCTGAATAGACTATAAGATTTACCACTGGAAGCCAGGAACAACTACAGACGACAAAAGGAGGTTCAGGAAGGAAAAATAGCAGTTTACGCAGTACAACAACGTAGTTCGAGGTTTTGATAAAGCGGTAAGCGGTCATGGCGAATCAAACCTAGCGATACATTCTGTCATTCGATGTTCACATAGCGATCTTTTTCTCAGCAAGACTGGATAGCATCTTCAGCCCTAAGTAGCTTTGTTCGCATCTTCAGCCCTAAGTAGCTTTGTTCGCATCTTCAGCCCTAAGTATCTTTGTTCGCATCTTCAGCGCCGGGTATGTATGCTATCTTTTTGGATCCATGAGTGATAAGAGAAAGCTATAATGCTACTACAAATAGCTGCTACCGTCTTCCTCTAAGGTGTGTTTGCCGAACGAAATGAGTAGTTGTACGTAGTCTCAACGTATCATCCCATGGAAATTTGGACGCCACGTGGGACTCCTACATATGCGGGAGTCGTATCGGTAAGATCTGGTTGGAGCGGGCGTAGATTTGAGCTATGTATGCCATGAACAATGTGGGCTGTCAACACGGTCACGCTCGAACCACAACATCGATTTCCGGACGAAAGAAGCTTAGCTGTAGTGCCCAGGTCACGACGCAGTCGGTCTAGTGGCAACTTGAGTCAGTGCGTTGCAGGAATTCGCACTTTGGCCAGCATTGAATGGATATAGTCATATCTATCGTCACCACCCCAATCATTTGAATGAACGTTTCGTAAATTTGTTTACGCTGACGATTACGGACAGAAAACTTGCACTGTTGTGATCTGCCATTGCCTTCTTTGTGGTGTACGTCAAGAAATCTCTTAACAATAGTCATCGTACCAAGCGAAAAGGCCACGAATACGATATGATCGACGTAAATGGCAATATGTTTTTTTCGGACCTCTGCCATTGCTTCTGTGTCATGCATGTGCTGCCGTGACAATTCATGTCAGTCAGTCGACGCTACTGAATCATAAACACCTTATCTCGCTACTACTGCCAAACTGCCGCTCGGTGCAGTCCTTGATCTAACCACGACATTTTTTCATCAGGTCAATTATCGTTCATCTATCAACGGCATGACACAAAAGTTGCTTTCCTTTGTATTTCTCCACAATGTAGCAAAGTAATGTACAGGTTACGCTATTCAGTCGACTTTTGATGTCATTTGAAAGAGCATGTAAGACGAGGTACACTTCATAGCTAAACAAGCGAAGGCACGGAAGGTGTCTCCATACGACGACACCGACGAAGAACGACCTCATCATCTACGACATACAGCAATGCGGAAGAAGGGGTTATCAGGCTTAGGAGAGGGCCTCCATTGGCAGTCCATCCTCGTCCATGCAAGGGACAACGTCAAGCACCGATTGTTGACCGTTGTGGGGCAGCACAACTTCCACGCACCACTCACAATCTGTGTAACTATTTCTAGCTGAGTTATCGAATCTCAAGTTTAGTAGCACTTGGACTGGAGATGGCAGCTCGACGAACAAGAAAAATGCGCCGGAAGATATTGACGTTTGCCTTGCTTGGACTTTGAGCTTCTGCAAGTGTCCTGCACGTATATCAATCGCAAACTGCGTTTTCAGATTGAAATCGTTTTTTTCTCTTCCAATGTTTCCGACAGGAAAGTGCTGGAGTCAAAGCCGGCGAGAACGTCGTCCATCCTCTTATGTAAAAAAATGAGGTCTACATCGAATTGAATTGAGTCGATTGATAGCGTGCGTAGATTATGCCGCTCTTTCAGTCTTTTCGCATAGTTGGGCAGACTATTGACGTGACGAATCCTCTTCAGAATGCCATACGACGACGCTATGGTCGGATAAACTCGTGCGTGCACGACAAAGTCGCCACTTTCCACTGACACCAAACGCACGTTCGATTGATCTCGCACGGCGACGCCGCAATCGCAAACAACACGTTGACAGCTCTCGAAATGAAACGTTCCTCGACTAAACGCTTTGCTCGCGTTCGCAGCACAAGTACCGTTTGATCAGCGTCTTAACGCCACGCCGCTCCGCTAATATCGCAATGCTACGCGACACCTTAGTCTCCTCCTTTTCCGTGGGCGCCGATTGTGACGGGCGTATCATCAATGATCTGCTCGACGGAGCAACTCGAATCGCTTACACCTGTTGCACATATGCAACAAAATGTGTTCTGTGGTGTCGGAGGGCCCAACGACCGCCTCGAACGGCTCGAGTCGGACGATCGCTGTGCGTATCGCGTGCCTAAAGGAGTCCAAGACAAAAGTATGGAAACGGTATCACATATCGCGTATGTTCGACTGTTCTGCTCCATGAAAACAATGAGGGGAAGAAACGCAGCACGCCCAAGCGTCTGCTGTTCTCGTATTGAAGCGGACGACGCACGAAGACTGCAATGTGCGTCATCGTGTCTTGGTGCAAAGCAATAGAGTCGCAGTAAAGTTCAAGTTGACGAGTTTCCTTACCCCGTGCTCGTGCCAAACGTGGCGTCATCGCGTATGTGTAGCTATGTTTATCTTCTATAGGCCGTTGATGACCCACTATTTTCCTTGTCATCCAATGATGGCGAGTGATGGCTCAAACTTTATACCCGACAGATGCTCTCTCATTGCAGTAGCGATATGAACGAACGCAGCTAACGTGTCCGACGATCAGACTATTCAGTTAGTTCAACGCATCGCTCGTCACGCTCAGTCTTTCCATTGTTCGTCGTCGTTCTCCTTCTTCGTGGATTGTGCGTGTGTGGCTAACCAGTGGCTTCGGTTGGTGTATAACTAAGCGGGTAGACACGGACAGATTCATCAATACTCAAGCAGATATCCGATTCTCTTCATTTTTCCATTTGTACACTTTATCGAGTACAGATCGACACCAACATCGAAACATGTCTGCACAACAGCACTTCGCAATTGGATCAGCCACAACTACCAGCGATTCCTCATGGACGACGACGACCCCACTTTCACCGGTGGCTACATGCTGCTCATCTGCTTTGGGGTGACGGTCGTCATGCAGTGCAGCTTCTTCGCGGTGGCGTTCCTGTGTCAATTCGACAAGGTCACGGACTTGGCAGGTTCCCTCAACTTTATCACGCTCGCGATCATGTCCCTACTCGTCCAGAGCGAGTTCAATATCCGCGCGATTGTCGTCACCTGCATGCAAGTGGTGTGGGCCGTACGTCTTGGCTCCTTTTTGCTCCTCCGCGTGCTCAAGCGGGGCAAAGACGAGCGCTTCGATGAGATGCGCGCCAACTGTGCGTCATTTTTTGGCTTTTGGATATTCCAGATCTTGTGGGTCTTTCTCGTCTCCGTGCCGGTGGTGCTCGCGAACTCGAGCGAAATCTACAACAGCAACGACTTTGGTGACGCTCGAGACGTCATTGGCATTGTAGTGTGGCTCGCCGGGATGATGATCGAGTACGCCGCTGACACGGCGAAGTCCGCTTTCTTGGACGATCCCAAGAACAAGGGCAAACTGCTGCGCTCTGGTGTGTGGAAGTACTCGCGTCACCCCAACTACTTCGGTGAGATCTTGTGCTGGGTGGGCGTGACGATCATCTGCAGTGCCAACTATAACAGCAGAGAAGACGAGACGTGGTTCTACTATGCCAGTTGCGTCAGTCCCGTGTTCACGTTCCTCGTGCTCATGTTCCTCTCGGGAGTGCCATTGGCTGAAGACCGCTACGACGAGCGCTTTGGTCTGGACCCATCGTACCTCGAGTACAAGTACTCGACCAGCCCATTGATCATGCTGCCTCCGTCGATCTACGGTCCACTTCCACAGCCGATCAAGCGCTGGTGTTTCTTGGAGCTGGACATGTACTCGCGCAAGCTACGAGAGCTGCGCGATAAGCAGGACTCGTTGCCTGCTGATTACCAAGCGATTTCAGACTAGTGTTCCCGACTGTGACGCAGGAGCAACGTACGAGAAACAATTGGATCGAGTCGGACTGACTGGAATGAATTCGACACATTGTTTTCTTTTCGTGTTGCAGAATGCAGTTCACAAACGTCGGTAGGAGTGCGTCGATCGTAAGGCCGGCATGGCAGGTCTACGATGATGCTAGCGAACACGACGAATCTGGCCGAATTCCTAGTGTTTACGCACGCTGGAGCCATAGCGCAGGCGCACCACACTAACCGTTGCTGCTATTCGATACATTGTCCGCACCTGGACGATTGGTAAGCTCACTAAGGACGAGCGCAAGTTTTGAGACTTGCCCTGGTAAGTAAAAGGCTGAACACATCTTTTACTTTGCACACGTGAAATGACAAGACTGAGCTAGAGGGATTGTCGATGAAAGCTTGGATGTGCTTACTTAGCAATCGCGTCCTCAGCGTGAACTTGTTTTGAGCACGACATCAAGCGACCCTCTACTGCAACAACTCTATAGACATACAACCATCGCACAGGTGCGCCACCAATACATACTTATCTTTTTATCAAACCTACCAGCTTCCAAGTTTTTGGCCCGTGAGGCTGCATCTACGAACGATGAGGTAACTTGGTGTTGCGAATGTGATGCACGCAAGTCTTGTGTACTTCTCGCTGTCGTGAAGTGAAAGCATGAAGTGTAATCGTCTCGGCCACGTTAATGGAGACTTGTGTCAGTCTCATGCTCTTCTCAATGAGGCGGGAGAGTTGGTCAAACAACTTCAAGAAGCGTACAGCTAGCACCCACGATTCGCGATCTGCTCATGCAACGATACCTTCTCTGCTACTTTGCCCTTCGGTCAAAGTTTTTTTCTGGTTGTCAAGATCGTGATGCATTCTGCGCTGATCCATGCACACTGCTTCTGTCACGTGCCATTGATGAGCCTAATTGACATACTCGAGCGCTGATGGCTGCATGCCAAAGGCGCACTTTGCATCACAACGAAGTATACCATGCAAACATAACTTGCGAAGCGCTTTATATATACGATCGCTGCTAACGAGAACTGATCGTCGTCTTCTGCTGCTTCAGTTTATTTTATTTATGAGATTGACATGTCTAATTATTTTCCAGAATGGCTCATGTGCATTATTCCACACCCTTTTTCGGCTGGTGCCTGCGTTCTCACTGATAGCCCAAGTCGAAGCACCGTATTGACCGCTCATCACTACAAGTAGAGGCTCTCAACTCCAGTACTTCTGCCGCTCATGACACAATCGTCAGCCATAGCCGAAATCTTTTTCGTTTACACTGCAATAACAGAGACAAGTCAATGAATGCATACATCGAGAACATATCTACTACCCTTGACGAGCTTTGAGCATCGGAGCAGCTATGTTGAAAATAGATAAAGTGTTTCTGGCGGCCTGGCGACCTGGTCGTCTCATGAGAAACATTGTCATCAAGACCTACGAGAATGTTTCTGCTCCTGTTTCTCGTTTTGATACACACGAACTGTGTGTTCGTTCGTGGCACCAGGATACAGCTATTGGATCCAACAAGCTGATGTCGTTAGTCTGTTGATCGTGGCTGCGTGACCAAAGTCGGGTCAACTTACGTATCAATGATTTCTTGATGATAGAGCCAAACGGTGCGGGCGACGTGTCAAATGGGATGCCGTGCTCGAACTTTGCGTTCCAAGATTGACATGTGAACAGCTCTGGCAGTACTCATGTTGCGTAACCTGCTATCGTGAGTGGAGCCTATTGGGTCACTGAGGTTGGCGAGCATGCTCCGCCTCCTACACATCGCGTGCTACTGCAAACTGCTTCAACAAGTGTAGTTGCTGATACCGCCATCGTGAACCACATACGACAACAATGCATCTGCCTATGATTGTAGCAAGCAACAAGTCTATTTGCGTCAGCTTACATAGTCGTCACTGTGTAGAGCAATCCAAAGCGTATCGCAAATGCAGGCGGTCATGCCAACGCACCCTAAGACGATGATCGTTTCGTTGACCTTTGCGCCATACCAGTGGCAATATCTGCGTTCCAAGAGAGCAAGAAGACGAACGGTATCTGCCTGATAACTGACTGGTCTCTCTTGGATGTCGAATCACACTCATCCGTCTCGTCGGTGGCTTCTGCAACGCCGATGTTTGATGCCATGAGCACAATTCTACGGCAAGAAGCTGACTCGTCAGATGCAGCAGCTACCGAACCGAATGCAGCAGATTTCCCAGGAAAGAAGCGCTTCGAGTACCGTAAAATGGGTTTCGCACGAGTGTAGGCAGCAACCCTCGGATGTTGCAATCGACTGCTGCATTCGTAGGCTTGGCGAGCTATTGCTCTTGGCGGTAGTAGCTGTGGCGAGAACAAGCTACGTGAATGTGTGCTGTGCCAAGCAAACGTGTGTTGTTTCCGTGACCCAATACTGACCACTACGAAGGTCTGACGCCTTCCCCGTAGCGTGATCGGTGGGTACCACGCGGTGGCGACTGAGCTTCCACGCACACCGAAGAACAATGAGGGACCAATACTCTTCTGGAGACACACGAACTACCTCTGCATCCCCTACAACCTGTTCTTGCAGCCGACTTCCTGCATGCCAAGCCAGGGGCGAGGCCGTCAGAAAAGGCTCGCGAACGCCATCCTCCGTCGTTTGCGGTGGCGCAAGAACGTCGTAGTACGTACTCGACAGTGTTGGACAAGTCGCGACTTGTTCTGCTGACGTTGCACTGATCGAACGTTTGGAGCAATCGAGCAACAACGCGAACGGAAAGCGCCCAGTCGACTTTTCGTGTCGCACCGTTCGGTCCAGACGTACTCTCACTACATCTGCTACTACTTTCATACTTTTTCAACACTTTCCACGCCGCATGAGGCGATGCGACGTGCAGAAAAGATCAATGAAGTGGCTGCACAGTGCGGATGTCGCGTGCAGCCACTCACTCCAAAGGCGACACGGCAGAAGTCGCGCTTTCGTTGTGGTGTTGTTGGCCAAGACGGTGTCAACGAAAAGACAACAGTGTAAAAGTGGTTTGTAAAGGTCCTGTGAAGTAGCGGCAGACGTCTATCTAGTCAATACCTTTTTCATTTCGAAAGCGTTTAGAAAGCAGCAAAATTGTCAACGAATTGTCTAAATCGACGTTCTAGATCGTAGTATTTTCCTGCTCGCTCGCTGCTCCCTCACCGTCGTCATCATCGTATTTTTCGCATCGAATGGTAACTACTAACCGTCGCATATTTCCAGCAGCAACTCGCCCGACAACCCCACGACGCGCGACTCCAGCAGCTCCGGCGATGTCCCAACAAGAGTCTCGTCCCAGTGGCTCGCACAAGATCCGGTCCTTCATCCGTGTTCCCCTCTCCGTACGTCCATCCGAACACCTGTACGACATCTGTACGACATCTGGCGACCCGTTCGTCGGTGCGTTGCGGCGCCCACGTGCGCAGCGAGTGACGCGATGGAGAAAACAGCAGCAAACGAGTCAAGTGAACGGACAGACCGAGCAGAGCACAAGAGCACAAGAGCACAAGAGCCTCCGACACTCTCTTGAAAGTTACTGTCGCCGGCGCCGCGCGGAATCGTCTCCTAATATTACACCTCCACTGCCGTCTGCTGTCCCCACGCGCCGTCTGCATGCCACGTGACAGGTCGCATATGCCGCTCGGCAAGTCACAGCTTCTCCAGCTTACTAAACACGCCACCGCCGGGATTGCGGCGCGCGAGTTCCCGTCGGTCGGCCGAGCGGAAGTCGAACGAGCACTGGTGCTGGTCCTCGAACCGGTGGCTGCTGCAGAACACGTAGCCGCAGCGGCAGTCCATCGCCGTGAGCCCCACCTTCTTCTTGCACTCCCAGCAGCGCTTCTTGTTCTTCTGTACTGCCCGCAACGGCGACGCGGCGTTCGCAGTCGCAGTCGCTGTCGCTATCTCGTCCTTTAGCGCGTCGATTGGCGCAGCGCAAGCGGCCGCGGCGCAACTGCTGCTGGCAGTGGTACTAGACGACGGGGCGGCCAGCGTCGGGTCCAACATGGCCGCTCGAGGCGACGCAACGGACGTACTCGGGGCCGTCGCGGCCTGGCGGTCCGACATGGTCTTTTTCCAGCAGACGGAGCACATGCCGCCGCTGCCGGGCGCGCCAAAGAAGCCGCAGCCGTTGAGGCACAACTCGGCGCTCTCGCGCTCTTGCTGCATGGCGAACGGGGGGGGGCGGGAACGACGAGACGAGGGAGAA
The DNA here is from genome assembly GCA_947650285.1 of Hyaloperonospora brassicae. Classification (NCBI taxonomy): domain Eukaryota; phylum Oomycota; class Peronosporomycetes; order Peronosporales; family Peronosporaceae; genus Hyaloperonospora; species Hyaloperonospora brassicae. The sequence continues at coordinate 76,330 of CANTFL010000549.1, read as the reverse complement.
CGGGGCTGAAGTAACGAAAAAGTAGCTGCGCGGGCGACGACCACTTGTTCCGTTGCTGCTACTTTGCGGTCGCTGGCTGCTGCTTTTCCTCCCACGGGGGAAAACGACAAATGCGCAGCCAGTGGCACGTTTTCGTTTTCTCTCCCTCTCGTTTGGAATTCCCTCTCTCCCCCTCTCTTTCCCCCTCTCTCTCTCTCACTTCCCCTCTCTCTCTCTCTCTCTCTCTCTCTCTCTCTCTCTCTCTCTCTCTCTCTCTCTCCCTCTCTCTCTCTCTCTCTCTCTCTCTCTCTCTCTCTCTCTCCCCCCCCTCTCTCTCTCTCTCTCTCTCTCTCTCTCTCTCTCTCTCTCTCTCACTGACGGCCTTTCTACGTGCGGACCCCAAAAGAACAGTGGCGTTCTTTTTCTGGTCGCAAAAAGCCCAAATTACGCCGACGTTCAGTTTGTCTCTCGACGAACAGCACACTGGATTCTGAGAACGAGCGGCATTGATTGGACAATAATCTGTGTCCGCTCGGACGAGAACCGAAACAAACAGCAACGCGCGACGCCGTACCATTGGTGTATTACGGCAAACACGGCGTGATCGACGGGGAATGGCTCAAATTAGGATACTAAGATAGCAAAACACGGCGCGGGAAAACAAGAAAGGGTTGCAGTGCGTTGCTGCGACAAGGACACACAGCGCCCAGTCCACTGGCCTCAGCCACACACCATCGGCCACAGCCCGACGGACGTTCTATGGTGGCAGTCGTCGTCGAAAACGGCCAAATCTGGTTTGACGTTCAAAAAAAGACGTTCTAGAATGTCCTAGTTTTATCCTTTCCGTCATCTTTTTCGATGGCGCAATGTGGGGAGGAGGGGGCGCAAAGCGCGTGACCTAATTCCTTCCTATCTGTTCACAATGGCGCTGTAGTCCAAGAGAAACCTCGAGAAACGGCGCGCGAAAAACGATTGGTCACCGATCGGCGCTTACTTCCCTACGGCCATCCGGTCCGACGACGTCTCGAGAAGAAAGACGACGGACGTCGCGCAGACGTTTGTGTGATGAACAGTCAACCAACAGGTTCTGCTGTCGGCTGTTGCATGTGTTTCTCCGTACCGTAGACGAGAGAGCCATATGCGACCATTACTCTCTCCAGCCCACTATGGCAGTGTCCTGAATTCTGCCATAGAGTCAGCTGCTGCTCTGCGCGGTCTGTCGAGATCGTGACACGCAGACATGCGCCAAAACACGAAGCAGTCGGCCGCAGTGTCAGCACAGTGTATGAAGACTGACGAGTGGGCGGACTGAAAGCCCCCGATGCGGTCAGCACTTACGAGGGCCTCCGTCGCGGCTTTGACGTCGTTCGTTGCCTTCACTGTCTTTTGTGCCGTCACGAACAACGTGTGCGCGATCTGAGGTCGTGACGTGCGCGGTGGATGACGGGGTATATGAATCACAACCGCACTTGGCAGTTGTGCCACGTCCACTGTTGCGTTGCAGCACATCGATCCCAGTACCTGTTCCTGATACTGTACGTTCACGTCGACAGTCACACAGAGTCGAGGGGCAATGACTACCAGCGCGTGCGTCAATCGCAACGCCTTAGCGCCATACAGTAGCAGCTCTTTCCACGGCGGCTCCGCGACTTGTACAGTACCAGACGGCTTCGAGACTCGTCCAGTATCAGAAGTTGCGTGCGTGACAAGTATCTACGCAACGCACTGTCGTGCGTCCGCGTGTGGAGTGGCATTGCATCGCAGTTCCGACCGAGCGCGTAGCACAGGAGCTACGCCGCGTACAAGTAATCTGCTGAGAGTGGGCAAAGCCTTCTCGTGCCGTGATGAGCCGACAATTCCCTCGTGCCGATCGATCACAAGCACGACATGTACGGCCGAATCTCGACCACTCACTCACTTTGTCGAGTCTCATGGACACATTCAGTTGCAAGATCTGCAGACCGCGTGCATATTCGCTCCTGCTCTACTGTTGCAATCAACAGCACGTTCGCTTCGCACTGCCACTTGCTGCTGCACTGTCACCTCCAGGCCACAGCAGCTGCAATGACCAGACAAGTCGTACCGCTTCAATGCAAACTAGTACGTCAACATGCTACCAGATTCCTGTCCTGTGCCGTGCCGCCACCTCTCCTTTCGCTAGTTGACCACCCCACCCACCCACCCACCCGGTCGTGACTCGGTACGCATCCCGCGTGATGATCACTAACCAGAGCCTTTGGCGTCGACAAAGCAGTCGCGTTCCCTTTCCGCTGAACTTATGCATCTGTCCCCAGGAGTTCAGCTGCCATCCTACGGGCAGATGAGGCGCCATCGAAGCGTCACTCGGGACACGGACGAGTCGACCGAGTCGCAGCGTGACTGGCCACAAGATCGGAGAGCTCATCCGTTCTACAGCAATAGCAATCAGTCGTCGCGCACTCCGATGCGTTGCAAGGAGGAGGAGGGGGAGAAGGGAAGAACGTTCGCGTCTTCACGCGACGCGACCGCGAGACTTCCGGGACACACGCAACGGCACGAACGAGAGACAAAGCGGCCGTCGACGCTCCGGCCAAAAGACGGCGACGTTCGCTGCTTGCGCCTGTTTGCGTCCTTGAGCGTGCACGAGTCACGATCTAGAACCGCCTCAACAGCCGGACGGCCATTTACTGGATCACTTGGGCACTTGCATCTTGTCGGGCAGGCGAAGCAGCACGTGTGACGTAGAATAGCGAGCGGCTGGACAGCCGGTGGGTACGTGCGGTCGAGTTCAGCTTCGACCCCGCGATTGGGGGAGGGATGGACTCCGCCGGTACTTGCAGCTCGTGGGCCTATCCAGGACACGCAGTTCTCCATTTGCAGGGAACGGAGCAGCCACTACCGCGACCTCAATCTCATTACCAGCAACTACCACCTCAACCTCATTGTCAGCCTCAATAGTGTACGGTAGTAGAAAGTCAATAATTATGTGCGTATGTGTATGTCTGGGTGGGGTCTAATCAGTTGAATGGACCCGACAGCATTAACCGTTGAAACCCACTCACGTCTCTGTCGTTGCACTACTGCGAGCAGACTCCTGCACGGCATTCGCCCACCACTACGCAAGTGGGACAATGGACGAGCAAACGTGTGCCTTTGTCGAGTTCAACGACGAGGACGACAACAGTTCGCGTCCGAGTAAACAGAGCGCGCCGCGACTTTTCCACACCAGCCGCTTGTCACGCAGCAAACAGAGCGGCGTCAGTGCCAGTCACAGCCAAAGTCACGCTCGGAGCCGCGTGCTCTCGCACAATGCGGAAATGTACACGGACAAAGACGCGAACGAGTGCATCTTGCACGCCAACGCGCCGCCGACGTACACTGGCGGGTTCAACGGTAAGTGCTGCGTGCGCAACTAGTGGTTCAGACTGTTGGCTTCATGCAACCCGACGAGTGGCTCAGTTTGTCTGATGAACGCATGTCTTCGGTCACTTGTTGTTGGTGTCTGTAGAGATCATGAAGCAGATCAAAGCCAAGACGTACTACACGGAGCAGTTCCAGCGCGTTCAGCAGCAAACGAACATGAGCCATCTGCTCTTTTTCTCCAATGTCGCCCCGACGTTCTACGAGACCAGTTACTTGACCGTTGCACAGGACACGTCCGTGTCCCGAGTCCGCGCCTGCTTTCTCATCAGTTTTGTCGGACTTGTCGTCCTCTACATGAACGAGTGGCGCGATGACAAGTGGTCCAAGATGGACACAAATGGACGCTCGGATGGCGATGAAACGGCCATCATGGCAATGACGTTTGGCGTCATGTTGCCATCGTTGGTGCTCGGCATTCTCGCGACGTTCACGAGCGTAGGACGGAAGAACTTGGAAAACGTGACGGCTGCAGTGTTTGTTATTGTTGCGGCTATGATGATTGCGAAGAAACCAGTGGAGAAGGTCAAAGGCCCCGTGATCCCGCTGCTCATTTTGTTGATCCCGATCTTTGGCATCACGAGGATGCGCTTCGTCAAGTCGTGCTGCATTGGCTGGGGCATTTTCTTCAGCTACTTGATCGTCATGATGAGCGTCCGCAACACGCTGCCCGTTCCAAGCACCTTTGACTCGTTCACGGACATTTCGTACCAGGCGATCAACTACGGCATCACAGCCATTGGCGGTATGGTGTCACAATACCGTCAAGAGCTCCTCCGTCGTCGTAATTTCTGTCTGCAGCTGCCATTCTCTGGCACGATGGGAGCTGACGCGTTGGATGAGATCAAGACGGACAAGTTTAGCAAGAAAACGCTCATGCACCGCTGGTCACTGAAGTTCCGCCACCCCGAAGTCGAGGAGTGTTTCTATCGCTACTGGTACCTCATTGATCCGTTCCCGTACGAGAACCCGAACTCGGGATCGCTGCATCAGGGCGTGTTTCGCACCATTCGGTTCGCCGTGTGGACGTTGTTGCTGAACCAGTTTGTGCTCTTGTTGCAAGACATCAAGTTCCTCAAGGTCAAGAAAGATAAGTTCGTGGACGACAGCGACTTGACGTATGCGCTAGTGCTTCGCTTTGGGGTCACAGTGCCGCTCTACTTCTCCGCAGCGCTGTTCATGTACTTTTTGGGCAAAGCGTTCTACGCTCGATGGGTCAAGGAAGCGAACGATGCGACGAATGCTGCACTGACAAGAGGTTCGATCGTCGACGTCGACATTAAGTCATTGAATGACAACCGCGAAAGCTCGAGTAACGTCCTGATCGGGTCGGCCCGATCGACGCAGGACACAGCTCGCATGAAGCACGTGGTGGAAGCCGCACAGATCAAGTACGCCACGAAAGACCGCGTGTTGGATGTGCTCATCCACAAGGGCGGATACGTGCGCTCGACGCAGCTGTTCTCGTCCCTCGTGATCGCCTGCCACGTTTGCTGCATGGGCATTCTCTTGTTAGCCGTATCCACCGGTCCGAAAGTCGACGCATTTGACAACACGCCCGGCACGACTCCAGGGCAGCCCAAGCCAGTGTACTACATGGGCTTTCTGAACGCCGTGTTGTTTGCCCATCGCTCGGGCTTTCGCGTGCGCTTCGTATACGCAACCTACACGACGTTTGCAGTGGCATTGGGCATCATCATTGCAGCGAGCGTCATGTCCCCGGCCCATTACCAGCAATACGCAGGCTACGTGGCGGTTATCTTCCTCATGGGAATGATGATCTCGTACGAAGAAGAGAGTCTCCGTCGCTCGTTCTTCGTGCTCAAGTCGATCCGGACACTCGAGTTCGAAGAGTGGTTCAGTGTCGTCTTGCGCCTTCAGAGTTGGGTGAAGGACCGCTTTCGCAAGCGACTGCGGGACGTGCGCTTGAAAGGCTGTCGAGAGACTGCGAGCGATCGGAAACCGGAGGCCAAAGCGCTGCTGATCAACACGTCGACCCAAATGGCGTACGCTTCGAGACTCGGCATGTACTCGCAGATGTTCAACATCATAATTGCCATTGTCGACGTCATTACCAGTAGCGTCTGAGCTGCAGGAGAAGGGGAGACAAGAGCGTATCAATACAAGACGATCAAGTCGCTATATGTGTGATTGGAGTTGATGCGAATCCTGCGAGCGTGTTCCACGTGCACACTCCGTCTATTTGCCGTCCGTTTGCTACTTGTGCGCGCAAGTGGGCTGGCCGTCCCCCGGTATTGTATCTTGGACGGGCATCCATCGTCTACTCAGTCGAGTTCGTCGACGCTAAAGCATTTCTGAAGGGGCACTACGCTATCGTCTGCCGCACAGCTTCGAGAGATCCTGCCACTGAATTTGTCGTGACTGAGCACGGGGAGGGAGCTGCTCATGGGACAGGCTTTTGTCGAGCTCTGGACCCGTCGACTGCTGTGAAAAGCGCTGCGGTCGAACACTTGGGAAGAGGAAAAGTGCCCCGACTCCCGCAACACGTCCGAGTAGTAGTCGAGCTCGTCCTGGTTCCACTGCATGTCCAGGTCATTGGCCAAACTCGCGCGCTCGACGAAACTCGCGAGGCCATCGAGATTCTCCGAGATGTCTGCGGGCGCTGGAATCCACGCGTCCGAGTCGACCTCCGAGTACTCCTGCGACTGCGACGACGTCAATGGACTGTTGCGCTGCTTTGCACTGGACGTGGACATGGACGTGGACGTGGGGTAGCCCGTGTTGCCGCCGCTCGGCGTGGGGTTCTGGTGCTGGCTATTGCTCGTGCTGACGGACTCGTTGAGGCTGCAAATATAAAAGCTCGACCTCGTCAAGCGCGTCACGTCCGAGATGCATTGGCTGCAGAAGCGCTCTCGCCCGGGTTTCTGCGAGTGCAGGTCCAGTCGAAAGACTGTGCACCACTCGTGGCACTTTCGACACGTGTTGCGGCGACAGCCCAAGCAAAACTTGAACGACCCGCTGAGCAGAGTGGGTTTCTTCATGCACACGTCGCACGACGTGCTCGTGGACAGCAGGCGGTCGGCGCTTTGCGCCGCTCGGGCCGAGTACGCTTTCGCGCGCGCCACGTGGAGGAAGTTGCCCACGGAGAGCATGCGCTCGGCCGTGATGTGGTCGCCGACTTTGCGCGGGAGCGTGCCGCCCATGGACGAGTTGCCAAGGACAAAGCAGCCCACGAGCTCCTCTTGCACCTGTCGAAAGAGGTAGCAGAGCGAAATCGTGCCCCGTTTGAGGTGGGGCTGACTATCGGCCGGCACTTCGTCGAGCTCGACCGAGTCCACGACGCAGTAGACAAAGTACCGCCCGTGGCCGTCGACGATGCGCCCGAGGCGGTTGTAGAAGAGCACGTCGCGGTCGTGGATGAGCGACGCGCTGCTGGGCGTCTTGAGCGCCACCCACTTGATGCCGGAGAAGACGACGCTGCTGCTCACGGGGTCGCGCTCGAACACGTGCACGACGCGCGCGTCGAGGCACATGTTTTTCGTCATGATGCTCGTCGCAATGCGCATGTTCTCTGTCTCGTCTGCGTACGCGCCACTGACCATATCCTCGACGGTCCCGGGCATGACGCCGCTGCAGAGGAACGTGCGCTCGTCGTACTTTGCCGGGAGCCCCGTGGCCCGCTGGCGGTAGAGGTTGAGCGACTTCTTCCGCTTGACGAGTTTCCAGTGGCTCGCGCGCTCGTCGGCGCTCGCGGGCGCTCCGCGCGGCCGACTCTGGTGGAACTCCTGGTACACGCGGAGCGCGCGCTCGACGAGGTCGTCGCTCGTGGCTTCGAAGCGCCGCCGCCGCTCTTTGGTGAAGCAGACGCGGGGGACGCCGCCCGAGAGCGCGTGCGCTGTTGCCATTGCGGAGCTCTCGCAGCGGCGTGGGGTCAACCGGATATTTGGTTTCCTGCTGTGTTTGTTTCCCTTTGGACGTGAGCGAGAGAGAGAGAGCGCGAGCGAAGAATTGGTACGAAGTGGTCAAGTGAGTGCGTTGCGGCGACTTACGGCGGACGGCCACTAACTGACTGACTGGGCAGCCGACTTATGCTCGGACGCAATAATTGGCCGACTGAGAGAGAGAGAGAGAGAGAGAGAGAGAGAGAGAGAGAGAGAGAGAGAGAGAGAGAGAGAGAGAGAGAGAGAAATCGACCGCCCGACGGCCAAAGTGCTTACTCGGCTGCGCTTCGGGACGCGGCCCAACTACTGCCCAAATCCACTACTTCCATCTCGCACACAATGTCGACCCGACGATGGCCAGAGAAGGCCCGGGGCAGCAACAACGAGCGAACGCGAGGCGGGAAAGAAGAGGCGCAGGCAGCAGCGACAAGAGACGCGCGGCCGAGTGGGTTCGACCACGGGCCGTCGTCGCTCGGGCCGTCGGTCGGCGGTAGTTCAGTATACCAGTGATGCGTAGCCACTTTTGGACCTCGTGCAGACCGGCCGCCGTCCAGTGGGTCTCGGACTCGCGACTTTGCACCGCCGGCGGGGGACCGACCGCTGGACTTGCGCGCACGTGCTCACGTGGCGATCGGATGGACTTTGGCTTTCGAATCGGTTCCTTGTTCGATTCCGTCGCTCGGGTGGCGGCGGTTTGTCTGGAAATAAACGCGATGCGCGAGGGCTCGCGGCCACGTCAAGTTGACGTCATCACGAGGACTTTGATTGCAGCTATTTTGGGCACTTTTTCTTACGGCCGCGGGAGTGTCCGAGAGGTCGGCGACAGGTTAACAGGCTGACAAGCTGACAAGCTGACAAGCTGACAAGCTGACAGGCTGACAAGCTGACAGGCTGACAGTTTGACTGATTGACTGACTGACCAATCGATTGACCAACTGCGTTACTGACTTCATCGGCGTGTAATCGGTCAGTCGGCCAAAAGACGTGAGGCTTCCGTCGGTTTCGACGGCCACTACCTCTTCCACATATGCTCATCAAGCGACCGCCTGCGTCGCTGCCGTCGCTTCATGTCTCTGGCTCCAAGTTGCTCCTCTACGTCAGACTTCTCATCGAGTGGTTCTTGGTGGTGCGACGTGACGGCCGCCGCCGCCGCACGTGAGCATCGCATACCCATCTGTCGTCGATGGGACAGTCCGACCTGTTTGTTGGCTCCCCTAAGAAAGTTCTTCAGTCGCCGCAACCTCTGTCTGCCTCTATCAAAGGTAGTACCTGTAGAACTCATGAGCGTGCGTGAGTGACCTACCGCGTAACTCGCCCGCCGTCGAGTACCCTTTAGTCGTGCCAGCCACCATGTCACTTACCACTGAATGCCGGATATAGAAATAGACCAAACACGATAGAAATGGGCACGCGCAGAGACGTAGAGCGCCGCCATTTAAAGAGGCAGAGCAGACTTTCGTGCAAAAGACGGGCCCGAGCAACATTAGTTTGTTCATCCCACTTGAGGCACATCACGGCCTTATCGTGTAATCAGCAGCAAATTGATAAGATAGCAGACTGCATCAAAGATATGAGTGCGCAGTGCAGTATTCTTGAACGAAGATGTGGGAGTGGCAGCACAAACAAAGGCTGCCTCTGCGTGAGTTTCCATGGCTCCTCCCTCCTTCGCAGTAACACACGCGCTTTGGTGTCCATCAACCCGTGTCGGGCTACACCATTTACGAACGAGGATCCCGTCTCTTTGTGAGTAATCAACACATGGCTTCGTGTCGCTGCGGGAGAGAATCAAGCGTCGGTCGGTCGGTTAATCAGTTTGCACAGCTGAGCAAGCAGGTGCCCGTCAAACAGACCGTTTCGAAGTAGTCGGTCCACTCGGGTCAAAGTCTGCCTCTTGACGTGGAAGAGAGCAAAGAAAACGTGTGGCTTCCATACTGACTCCAAGAGACAACGAAAAACATAAAGAAGAAGACGGAGACTTACGAGGAGGAGGAAAACTAACGGAACGTTATTCGAAACCTATTGCTCCACTTTTCTCTTTGCCCGCAGGTGCCCAAAGGTCGTCCGTCCGTCCGTCCGTCCGCTCGGTCATTGGTCAGCGTCTTTCCTCGCTCCCCCTTTGCCCTCTCTCTCGCTGTCGGCGAACAAGAGCCCGTCAAGTGAGCATTCCGTCTCGAGCGAGCGACCACCAGAGAGACGCGAGACGACGCCATGGAGAACGCCAAAGTGCGCGGCAACCAGCGCAAGATGACGTTCCAGCGCCGCAAGAAGCCCGCGAACGCGCTGTGCGTGGACCCGTCGGCCGAGCCCACGCGCACGAGCACGTTCTTCGGCACAGTGGGCTCGCCGATCAAAATGGGGACTGCCGCGGCCGGGATGGGGCGGCGGGCGCTCAAGTTGCCGCAACGGCCGCTCGCGCCCGTGGACGCGCCCGTGGACTCGGAAGCGGCAACGTTGGACGTCAACCAGAAGGCCGCGTTCCGCGAAGAGCTCCGGCGGCAGCAAAAGGCCAACCAACGGGCCAACCAGCGCGCCGAACAGGCCCACCGGGCGACGCCGCGGCCCGACAAGGAGCAAGGGCCGCCGCAGCCGTCGCCGCCGCCAGACGAGGCGTCCGTGGCCACTGTGCGGCAGGACCGCGGCGGCCGTCGCAACTCGACCGAGTTCTTGGGGCAACACATGGAGCCCGTGCAGCAACTCAAGCTCGATGGCGCCAAAAAAGCCAAAATCCCGCACTTTCTCTCGGCCTGGTTCAACGCCGGCCACGACGACATAAAAGAGCCCAGTGCCGCCACGCCCTCGGCCCTGGCGGCCACGGCCACGAGCGACGACGCCGTGTCGTCGACCAACACGGACGACACGATCGTGAGCGGCCACGGGGACCACCAGCGCCTGGCGCACGCTGCGAAGCGCGACGGCCAGGGGGCACGCGCGCCGCCCGGGGCTGCAATAGCTGCGGGGCTGGCAGCAGACAAAGACAGGACGACGATTGTCGAAGGCGGGGCGAAAGCCCGTGGAAACGGATACCGTCAACACATCAATTTTCACGAGATCACGCTCGGCCGCATGATTGGCGAAGGCGCGTTTGGCAAAGTGCACGAGGGCAAGTGGCGGAACAAGAGCGTGGCGGTCAAGTTGCTCATTTGCCAGGACTTGCGCAGCGACATTCTGAATGAGTTCCAGTCGGAGGTGGAGATCATGAGCGTCTTGCGCCACCCCAACATCTGCCGCCTGCTGGGCGCGTGCATGGAACCGCCGCACCGCGCGCTGGTGGTCGAGTTGCTGCAGCGCGGATCGCTGTGGGGCGTCTTGCGCATGAACCGCAAGTCGATCGACCAGGAGATGCGGTCGCGCTTCATTTACGACACGGCCAAGGGCATGTCGTACTTGCACCACTTTGAGCGCCCGATCTTGCACCGGGACCTCAAGAGTCCGAACCTATTGGTGGACAAGAATTTTAACATTAAGCTGTCGGACTTTGGCCTCGCGCGGGTTAAGGCGCACGTGCAGACCATGACGGGAAACTGTGGCACAGTGCAGTGGATGGCGCCGGAAGTATTGGGCAACCAGAAGTACACGGAGAAGGCCGATGTCTTTTCGTTTGGCATTGTCATTTGGGAGATTGTCACGGGCGAGTGTCCATACGACGGCATGAGTCAGATCCAGGCTGCGCTCGGCGTGCTGAACCGCAACCTGCGGCCTAATATCCCGCGCGACTGTCCGCCGTTTTTCTCGCGCTTGATGAAAGCCTGTTGGAACCGTCAGCCGGAACTGCGGCCGAGTTTCCCGCATATCGTCAATGCGTTCCGCACGTACCAGAGCTCTATCTCAGAGTCACGGGCAACTAGCAGCGCGGCTGCATCTGCTAAGGCCGCGATGGCCGCGTCCGTTGCTGCTTCCTAGACTTTCCGTTAAGTGACTGCAAGCCAAGTGTGGCTTCATGCGGCCGCGGCTTGGAGCCAGGTGCTCTCTTTGCTGAGCACGAGCGATGTCGGCGATAGGTTTTCGATGGTAAACGGCGAGCCGCCCATGGGGGAGATAAACTGATGATACACTTTGTTTCATATACGACAATGTGCACTGGATGCGTTGCTGCTGCTGCGTTGACGCCGATAGCTCGATCGTTTGTGCCTCGACGCCATCTCTGCACACGTTATGACGTTCGTTGAGGTGCTCACATTGTACCTGCGCAGATCGCGCGCTATTATTATTAGTAGGCACAAAAGCGGAATGGCGGCCATGTGGGTGTACTAAAATGTATGTATTGGTGTTGCACACGACTGTCGACGCGAGCTACGCGAGTACCTGCCGCCATCATCTCATCCTTTCGTTCAAAGCCACGCCGTCGTCTCTGCAGAAAAGAACTTACGACTGGACCTTGGAGATGACACCAGCGCCGATCGTGCGGCCGCCCTCGCGGATACTAAACTTCATGCCGGCGTCCAGAGCAATGGGCGAAATGAGCTCAATGTCGATGGCCGTGTTGTCCCCTGGCATGACCATCTCCGTGCCAGCCTTGAGCAAAATGTTGCCTGTCACGTCGGCCGTGCGGAAGAAAAACTGCGGTCGGTAGTTGCTGAAGAACGGCGTGTGGCGGCCGCCTTCCTCCTTCTTGAGCACGTACACTTCGGCCTCAAACTTCGTGTGCGGGTCAATGGTGCCAGGCTTGCACAGCACTTGGCCGCGCAGCACTTCGTCTCGCTTGAGTCCACGCAGCAGCAGCCCGACATTGTCGCCTGCCTGGCCCCGGTCCAGCGACTTTTTAAACATCTCGACGCCCGTGCACGTGGTCTTGAAGCTGGGCTTGAGGCCCACGAGCTCGACCTCGTCGCCAGTGTTGATCACGCCCTGCTCGACGCGCCCCGAGACGACCGTACCCCGCCCCGAGATGGAAAACACGTCTTCCACGGGCATGAGGAACGGCTTTTCAAAGTCGCGCACGGGGTCCGGAATGTACGCGTCGACTTGGTCCATGAGCTTGCGGACGGCGTCGCGGCCGATCGCGTGGTCGCGTCCTTCGACGGCCGCGAGCGCCGACCCCTGGACCACTGGAATGTCGTCGGCGGGGAAGTCGTAGGCCTCCAAGAGCTCGCGGATCTCCATCTCCACGAGCTCCAAGAGCTCTTCGTCGTCCACTTGGTCCACCTTGTTCATAAACACAACGAGCGCCGGGACGCCCACTTGACGCGCCAGCAGAATGTGCTCGCGCGTCTGCGGCATGGGCCCGTCGCCGGCCGAGACCACGAGGATGCCGCCGTCCATCTGCGCGGCGCCCGTGATCATGTTCTTGACGTAGTCCGCGTGCCCGGGACAGTCGACGTGCGCGTAGTGGCGCGTCTCCGTCTCGTACTCGACGTGCGCCGTCGAGATCGTGATCCCGCGCGCGCGCTCCTCGGGCGCCTTGTCAATGTCCGCGTAGCTCGTGAACTCGGCGCCGCCCGTCTCCGACAGGACCTTCGTGATGGCGGCCGTGAGCGTCGTCTTGCCGTGGTCCACGTGGCCGATCGTGCCCACGTTCACGTGCGGCTTCGAGCGGTCGAACTTGGCCATGGACCGCGTGGCGAGGCGCACGGGCGCCGCGACGAACTTGCGGGCGAACATGGCGCGGGCGGCGGTCTGGTGGAAAAGTGACTGGCGGCAGGGGGAGGAGAGGTGGGGACGGACGACACGACTCGCGCGACTTGGCGATTGTATGGACGGCAGGCGGGGCGCACGTTCATCAGGTTACTGCCGGGCCCGTGACGAAACTGAGGTGACGTACACAACGGTGGGCGAATGTTGGACTTCGGAGCTGATCGCGCAATCGGTAGGCGTGCAGGATTTCGATATTTAGCCAATAAGGTGCACGTAAGCTGTTACATGGGTCGGTTGTCGCCAGCTTGCGGGCCGACACGAACATTAGTCGAACGCTTTCGGACAATTACACGCACTTTTACGTTCAGACAACAACAGTCAATTGTCAAGACGAAAGGAACGAAACCTTCGCGGATACATACAAAGCACCGCGTGCGTCAGGCGCTTCTGACGCGGCATCCGATCATCAGCCGCGCGTTCTGAATCTACTGACGATCGCGCACGGTACCAGATACCTCTCGCGAGTCAGTGACTGTCTTTGATACGTACACGAGCGTGTCTTTGCGACGTACTTGTAGCATCATAGACGCACTGACGAATGAGACCGTCTCGAACTTTACAGCTCTGGCTGCACGTACAAAATGCACACGATCGCATACACATAGCACACGAGTGGACTTTGGAGTCTGAAATTACCACGTGTATGACATTGTTACGAGTCAGCAAGAGCTAAGTAATACGCCGTCGCGATCACGAAGTCCGTGCGTGGGATAGCTACTCAGATGGAGTCTTCTTGGCAGCCGCGAGGTCCGAAGCGCATTCTTTCGGCGCCTTACCATTGTCCATTTCCGCCGCAGAATTGGCGCCGCCTGTCTCGGAGAAGTCACTCGTCTTTGCCTGGGATGTATTCGCCTTGTGCGGGGCTCCGCTGCCGATGGTGCCGACGTTCACGTGGTGTTTAGTGATGCCAAACTTTTCCTTTTCACTGGGCATTGTTGCTTGTTCGAGTAAAATGACAAGTGTTTGTGTCTCCGCATTCTGTAGAAATTCGCGCGAGTGCGGATGGACGGACGACATGTGACTGTGTACTTGGACTGAGTAACGACGAAAGGCGGGGAAAACTTCGTGACCGTCGCACGAACGGACTGAAGCACTAGAGAGGATGCCCACAGCAACGTGCGCGCTCGCGTCGTCGTGCGCCCTTCGTTGCCTTGTTTTTGGCTGCACAATCGCTTTTCCTTACACTCTTTAAAATTTGGGATCACGAAAACCGATCTCGAGCAACCGCGTGCGTGGGTTGTCATTCTGCGCGCCTTCACAAGGAATACAGCACATTGCAACTCTGCCGTGCGCACGATTCTCTAACAGACGACGATTCGTTCGTCGTCTGTATCACGCAACAGAAGTAGCGTTTGGAAACAACGTATCGGGAGCGAGTGGACGTATCGTAAAGCTCTGGCGTGGCCGATTGAAAGCTACAAGGACTCGAAGGATTTGGTGAATCATCTTTGCGAGCATAGCCGGACAGTTGAGCTTCAGATGGGAAACATGTGTGAGCGTTCATCACATTGGAACGACGGCGTGGCAGTCTCGGAGATGGAGAGCTCCCTGCTCAGGTCAACGCTTATTCAAGGAGGCAGACGATACGGAGCACGCCATTTCGACAGGAGGCCCTCGATCCGCTCGAGCAAAAGAGACCGCTGAAGCCTTGGGATCGCCGGAGCCTGACGGTTCGCACAGTTGCCGAGAGAACTATCTACAACTGCACACGACACAGAAGCGCCAGTCCAATGGCTGAGGAATTCTCTCCAGCACGCTCGCGCCTTCTGGCAATCCCAAAAACACGTGCCCCGACGTTTCGGGCATCCCGTGACACGCAGGCAGGGCCCGGCGTGGAAAAAATATGCTGCTTGGTGGCGACGCGATACGCCGGCCAAACTTGAAAGTCGGAGAGTCCGCTGTAATGCTTCCAAGTTTGGTATGGTTGCTGATGTGCCGCCGCCCGTTGCCACAAAGCCTCGCGAATGACAGCATCTAGCCGCTCCGAAAAGGGTAGTGAACGTCGGGTTAGTCGGCGTTTGTGCAGCTAAAAAGCCCGGTGCAAAATAGCCCGACGTAGAGATCCATTAGGAACCGTTTGGGGTACTCCCCACGCGAAGCGGTAATGCCTTGGGTGGGCGTAAAAGACCACTCCGTGCTGCCTGATGTGCGCAGCCCAACTCAGACTGTCACCGTCCGACGCCAAGTGGAGCTCGGGTAGGCCCTCTTGAAAAAACCCAATGCAGCCCGTCAGAGCCCTGGCGTCATCGCACCCTACCCATTCCCTCCACTGGTAAATTCCTGCGAGCGCCCACGACGCAACCCCGACACTCAGTGACCCAGTCATATTCAAAACGAAATGGTGGGGGATGCCGAAGCGATAAGGCGGACGCCACGCCCAATTCCGATCCAATCGTTAACAACGGAGACGCCAATAAAATTGCTGTTGCCCACCGGCGAAGTTTAGGCTGGGAACACGTGACTCCCTCTGGCCGCGAGGGCGGGATGGTATAAACATAAGTGGTCGGGCCCGTCTGCCAAATGTGCAGATCCGCGATAGAGCATGCGTCAATTTGATTAAACTTCAAGTGCAACAACTTCGCGCCCTTCGCATCCCGGATCCACGGATTGCTGGACCAGCCAAACGTCCCCCAAAATTGACGCACCGCGCGTAGTTGATGATCAGGACAATCAGGAGTAGCGACTTCGTCCGGTAACGGAGTGGAAAATTGTATTCCCATACACGCCCAATCCATCGACTGCCCGCATGGAGCACTAGGGAATCAAGGAAAGACGATGTCCGAGCCCGGCGGTGTCCAGCTTGCTCCGCCGACGGCTCGAGAAGCAGGTCGAGATCTTTAGCAACGAAAGCCGACGAATGTCTGCTAGTGCGTAAAGGCCGTTCACGGCTACGCAGCCATTTATGCATGATCATACCAGAACCGGTAGATCCGCCTTGGTATGCCCAGGACCGCCAAGCATAAAATTACGTGTCGTGAGATTGGGTCAGCCAGCGCAGCGCGTGTTTGGTCCTTTGCGCTTTAATGGCCACATCTACCGAGGCTAGACCAACTCCACCAGCATTCTTTGGCGTGTACAGTAAACCAGGGTTGATTTTGTGACGACTCGCGTCTGTCGAAACGAATGTTCCCAAAGAAAGTGTTTGTAGAGATTGTGAACTTCCTTGCTGGCCCATGACGAGATCTCAAAGACCGTTGCCGTGAACAGGATCGACAATTATATGACGGCGTTGAGAATGAGCACGCAAGTAGCGACACTGGTCGATAATGCCGAAGCCGTGAGCAGACGCCGCTGCAGCCGTCGGAATAGTAGCGCCCAATTGCGATGCTGGAGTTCACCCGTTCCAATCTCGTACCCCAAGTACCGCGTGGTCTCACCGGCTTGAAGGACCGAGATGCCGTGGAAATCAACTAATCGAATCGCGCGGTTTAGGAAAATCAGTTTGCGCTTGGCCGGTTGCGCATGCAAACCGGACAGAGCGCCAAATTGTATGAACGAGCTGTAGCGCTGACGGCAACTGTTGCGCTTCCTCGAGAAATATGGTCGAGTCATCAACAAAGGCGGAAAGGGTATGAGAACCTGCCCCGCCGCCTGGGACCGGGAGACCGCGCAAGTCAGGCGAGTGGTGAATAGCCAGCCCTAGAGTTCGACCGCCAATAGAAAAAGAGGGGGGCGAGCGGGCACCCTTGGCAAATGCCCGATACCACTGGGATAGGCTTGGAAAGCTCACCATTGACGAGAAAGGATGCCGTCGTCCCTGCATGCAGCCGATGTGTAACCTAAATATAATGTTCGTAGAAACCAAAACTGCGTAGAGCCTCGTACAAAAAATCTCGATCGACCGTATGGTAAGCCTAGAGAAAGTCGAGTAAAAGTATGGCGCGGCTATCGAGACCTGCGCGAGTCTCATCGTGCCGAGCCGTAGCAAGTTGAGCCAACATCATCATTACGAGCTTTATCATCTGCCCGCCGAAAACAAAACCTTGCTGCGACCGCCCAAGAGGGTGAGGTAGAACGCGCTGCAAGCGCGTAGCCAGAACCTTGGCAAATATCTTGTAGCTCGTTTGCAGTAGCGAAAAAGGCCGATAGTCCATGGCATCCGTCGAATCTTCCTTCTTACGTAAGGGGATAATAAGGGCCTTCATGTAACGGGGTGAGCCCGTTACATAAAAATAGATATCTTTGCATCAATTTTCGAACATAATCTATTTAGATCGTGTTCAATGGATATTACCCGTAAGGAGTAAGGTAGAAGGAATATTACCCCCGAGGGTAATTTCTCATTGATGGATTGCTCCACCTGATGGTTGATGTTCACGGTACATCAAACAGATTAACCACCAATCGCTGCTGGACGCGCGCAATGGGTGGTGAGCAAGAAACCCACATTGAATATTGTAGTTTAATATAGTTAACTCAAGACGAAAGATGATTTATTGAGAAACATAAATATATTCATTACAATTCTACTTTTACCCTTTGACAGAACTTTCGAGTTCTGCCTACTTCGCTGCGCTTCTTCACGCCACGTGTACGTGTATCGGTTGCACACAACCTTGTGTCGACTTGACACAAGGCGTGCCCCGTTACACTCCAGAAATGAGGGCGGCGGATCGGCGCCTTCCAAAATTTGGTTGCTGATGGCTACGAGAGCAGGAACGAGTAGAGCAGGCGTATCCTTGAAGAACTCATTGTTAAAACCATCGGGCCCCGCTGCCTTATGGCGACTGAGACTTGTAACATCCGTCAGAACCTCCGCTTCCGTGACACAGGAAAAAAGTGCCATATTCTCATCACCAGACAACTTTCGGGCGCTGGGGACGCGCACTAATCGTCGGACGGCCGAGTACAGATTGCTGAGCGGCATCGTACGGTGACTGGTTTGCAGTACGGACGACCACGCAAACGCAAATTTTTAGCAACCGACAGGTTCCCGACAAAGATAGGACCGTGCAGCTGAAATTTGTTCGTGACACATTGGTCGCGCTCCCAATTCGAAACCCGTTGGAATGTCCACCGTAACAGATCCGAGGACCGCTCGAGGCGCTGCCCGAGACGTACGAGATGCTCGCGACGTAAGTCTTCGACATTCTGCTCAACCCACAGCTCCCTAGACATTAGATTACAGGTCCTTTGGTAAATGCACTTGCGACGCAGCCTGGTACGCCTCTGTTTCTCCTTCTTGCGAACATTGTAAATACATTGGATGATCATAGCCATACCAGCATCCCATGATACCGTCGATGACCCTTGCCCAACCGCCAAATTATCCATGTCCTCCAATTACTCGGCGAGAACCCGATCAGGATGCAAAGTTTGGATGGGATAGGTCACCCGGACGACGAGGATGAAGTTGATGTCTACTCGCCGAGGCTCGGACGTGAAGCACCACCTGCTGATGACCAGAAAGTAGCGGGGGTGGGAAAGCTGACACCCATTGGACCCGATTAACCCAATGAGCGGGGACGTAAAATCGGTCAATACGACTGGCGTGACCTCACTCCCAATAGACATTATGATCATCAAAGTCATCGGCGGCGTCATCGTCCGCAAATTCTCGAAGCATTTGCGCATCAGATAATCCGGCGGGGGCAACCAGAGCATCAAGCGCTGGCCTTTTCGACCTATACGAACGGTGATGACCGTAACGATCTATCTCTGGACTGTACACACAATTAAAGTCCCCGACGAGGACGGTCGGTCGGTTGGTCGTGTAAATCCCAAGCAAGAAGAATATGAAAAATCACTTTAAGGTCCCGCCACACATTCGGGGCGTCAATATTTAGTAGCACATTTCCATCGAACACTATAGTCATCGTTCTGGTTGTCCATAAGTCCGGCTTCCATGTAGAAGCGTGAGACGCAGATTGAGGAGTCAAGCGAATCGCGACCCCCACTTGAGAGGAAAAGCCTGTACTCCAGTAGGAGAGTGTAGGAGCACTAGATGATAAATGTTGACCCCACAATCGTGCCCAGGTGCC
The DNA here is from genome assembly GCA_947650285.1 of Hyaloperonospora brassicae. NCBI lineage: Eukaryota > Oomycota > Peronosporomycetes > Peronosporales > Peronosporaceae > Hyaloperonospora > Hyaloperonospora brassicae. Next base: position 57,438 of record CANTFL010000549.1, on the reverse strand, counting down.
CGCCAATGCTGCCGCCTCCTCATCCGTGCTCAAATAAGCTTCCTGAATAAACCACGCAAGTGGACGATGTACTGTACGCGCGCCTCGCCATGCCGACATCCATCCGACTCGAGATCCTTCTTAAAGTCGCAGACATTTTGGGAGACGTAGACCATGTTTCCTATCCGCGGTGTGTGCTGGTGGCATTGAATACCATGGGGTGCCGCCCAATTCCGGAGCAAAAGAAGGCGCACACAAGCATCGATATCTTCCAAAGATGTGGTGCTTAGTACGGAGGCGTAGTGAACTCTTGAGCTGCCCTTAGTACTCAGGTTGTGTGGGCGGTAGAGCGGGCACTAATGTGGAGGGAAATTTTTGCACATGTGTTTCCTAATCAACCACTGTCTCCTTTGAAAAATAGTAAACCGTCTGGTAGCCACTGTTTCCCCGCAGTAAACTGACATGACTGCGAAGTTTCTCCGAAATTAGATTGTGATCGTTGCCGTCACCATGCAACGCGGCGATTTCCGCATTAGAAAAAGCAGAGCACATCAATTGTTGGCTCAAATGAACGCGCCGACGCGGGTCACAGAGGCGAAAAACGTCATCCGCCGCATAGTCAAATGACGAAGGCAAGTACAGTCGTCGGAATTATCGATGAGAGGGGCTAAACCAGACACGTTCGCGCAATGCCGTGCACTGTCGATCCAGCGATCGATCCAGTCTAACGTGCCTGAATCCGTTTTCCGATTACGGTAAGCGCGGAGGGCCGCTAAGAGAGCGTCTTGGCGCCAAACAGTCTTCCATCGAACAAGGACCAGCTCATCAAGACTGGCCGTCAGTCCACTAATATAAACAAAACGACGCACATGTCACAGATGAATCTCCGGATTCAGATGTGCTGTATTGAGCCGAGCCTCCACGTCGCCGTCGATGTGAGGATACGGCGTCAAATTTGAAGAAGATTAAGTATTGTTGTGCGTGCCATACCTCTGGCCATTCATCCCGAGCGATGCGGTCGTCGTGATGATCGAGCAGAGGTTGCCGCTGGCACGTCCCGACCCGACCGCGTTTGTCAGTAGTAGGTGCGGACAAGCCGAAGGTGGCGGCGTCTCCATCTTCCTAAGGCCCAGACGCAGATGCGAGGTCCCATTTCCGAGCAAGGACCGTGTACCCGATCGCAATTACCATAGAACGCTCCGGAAGTACCGCCAGCGACAATTCTGTCGCGACAGAAGGAGCATTCACTCCCGTCGGCTGCGAGTGCACGAAGAGATTATTGACGGAAGCTGTTGTGGATAGTAAGCACCAAAAATATTCCCGTAGTCACAGCAGCTGGTTATCGAGGCTCGGAGAATCGGTGGGTTCACGAGTCCAGCTGGACGACCCACCACTTGTTCGACACCTCTGAGCGGATGTGTCCGGACGGTCGGTACCGTTGGGAGACAAAAACTCATGTTCTGTGTGTATGTAAGCATGGCGATGCTTATTCCATAATCGCAGAACCAAAGGAGGCAGCCCCGGGTGTTCAATATTTGCCGCTTAAATGTCATCGAAGCAATCCACGACGTCGAGAGACAAAATAGTCGCCGTTTACACAACCCGGCCATGCCTTGTCACCATCGTATAGTGATATATTCGACAGCTCCACGTGCTCTCCCCTCCGTCATCAAATAGAATGAAATATACATTTTGCCGCACAAAATTGGCGTCCATTTGAAGCGTAGCGCTGCAACCCCAACAATCCTCTGACACAAACGTGTCCCGAGCCGACGGGGTAGTCGCGTAGTCGTGTAGACACCACCGCAGTGCGTTCGCAGACTCCAGACATAACATGGAAGTCCACCCTCGCCCCACCGTACGCAACGCATTGCCTCGCTGGGCATGGCCAAACTGGTCGTCCAAGTTAAGTAGCCCCGCATTCTGTGTGCCCCGTTTGACACAAGATGCCAGCTGCTCGAAGTCTGTGTCCGAAGAAACTAATGAAGCATCGCTAGACGCTTGGGCAAAGGTTAATGCGAGACAATTGCCCGACGTAGGTGTTGATACGTCTCGCACACCATGCAGCCGCTTCAATTTCAGCAGCTGATGGGGCTCCGCCTCCAAACGTGGTTCCATTGAAATCGCATGAGCACCGCTGCCAGATGGCTGGCGGACCAGTATGTGGAGCTGCGCACGCTCAGCGCGCTGGGCAGCCAATAGTGAAGGCCATGTCCTTCCGGGATCCGAACCGCGCCGTCGAGCCCCACTGTTGCAGGATATCTCCATCCGAGGTGAGCCGAGCCTCTGTTGACCGAACTTCAGGTAAAATCGACGATTCCGAAACTTCGTTCTCATTGGAGGCTGTCGCAACACGGTCAGCATCAGCTGGTAGAACTCGGTCATTAGGAACCACATCCACTTCCCGAAGGACATCAAAGGCTCCAGAATGGAGACGAATCGGGGAGGTAGACGAAGGCGCTGCATGAGTATAGAGCCGCCCTAGTCACGAATGGGGCGGGACAGCCAAGGTCGATATGGTCTAGAGAACGTTGAAGTTCCACTTGAAGCGACAGGCAGAAATGGTGTTACAGCGCTAGCAGGCTATTCGGCCGGGCAAGGTGTTTCCGGCGGATCACTCGCTGCAGAAGGCGGGGGGGGGCCCTTCCACTACCGCTGAAGTGAAAGCTGCTTGAGTCGTTGCATCAGCCGACCGCTGCAACAGAAGGCGCTGACTGGCCATCTGGTGACTTTCCTACGGGCTGCCGAAAGGCTTTGCGAGGTCTTCAACTGCTCAAAGTTCTGCTTCTGTGGCCACGACGGCTACTTGACCCGACAGCTGGCATCGGTGAACTGACACCTCTACGCTGGATGACCCAAGTGACCACAGCGGAGACATTGAAGTTGGCGCCCGACTTCCGGGTGCCGGATAATGATCATAGACCCAAACCACAGAAGTCGCACGATACCCCGGAGAAAAGCGGGACAACCGGCTAGTTGAAATTCACACTCCACGATGTAGAAGTCCGAAAGTTAGAAGTGTAGGAATTCAATTCCTAAACTTTGAATTCCACCGCAATTTTGGATTTGCACAACCGTATAATCCGTTCGAGCATGGCCCACTTGACCATCAGAGCCACGCTGTTCCTGCCAAATAGATCCAGGAACTGCCCGGTAAACGTTTTACAGAGTGTAAATACTGCCCTGGAAAGGAATCTGGGTGGCTTGCTGCTGAGCCGCCATCGTTCGAGAAAATAAACAGAAATGGATACTCCGGCTCGTAATATTGTAACTAATGGTCTTGGTAAACCCCAATAGTATGTGTATGGCATGAATGTCGATGCGCGCCAACTATGCTGGCTCCAAAATCATGTCTGTGAGCGCCCTGGTTGCACGGCGGCTCACTGGAACGTCCCGTCCACGCCCGATGTGAAGGAAAAGTTGCCCTTTTACTTGCGCCCGGATAGTACTGTATAAAGTAAGGCGTTCTTTATTATCCACAATCGACCGTAAGATATCCGGCATACGTCGGCAGGCAAAGTGCCCCTCCGCAGTCCCAATAATCACCTTCCACTCGTCCTCTGTACCGTCGCGCAACCTGCGAGCTTTTGCATGGCGCATCCTGACTGTACACAGCTTCCGTATTGTACTCACTACCTAAGAAGAATACATGGCTAGGCTGAACATAACATCTTCGTATGCGATACGCCGCATCCCTGTGGCCTCTGCTTGACCTTCAAGCGTCCCGTGCCGGAAGACGTGTGCCCACTGGTTAAGAACCGGTGCCGCAGCTCATTTGTGTTGGCTAGCCAACTTCCGAATTATCTACGAGAAAGCCCATTTCGAGCCCAGTAGAGCAGACCAACCGTGCGTGATAATCTTCTCCACTCCGAAAGCGACCTCATGGTCCTTACATAATACTTGCTGGAAGAGATCAAGCGAGCAATCGACCTCCTTGCCCCGCACCTGAGGATTACGCTCGCGCTCCACTGGCAGCATCGCTGTGCGCACAGGTAACAGGCGATTCTCGTCCGCAAAAAGGTCTTGAATAGTTGTCTTCCACACATCGAAGTATCCCGGTCCCTGATATGTATTCATTTCCGCGACAAATACCGCAAAGAGGTCTTAAAAAGTAGGTTGGGGCGGGCCAGATGCTGACGTAGAACCGCGAGTCGGATCTGTTATGTCATTACTAAAGAAAACACGGAATCTTCGGACAAGGGACGGCCCGCTCGGGCACACCCGGTGTTGCAGCTATGCCCTCATCCGTTCGATCCTAGCCAAGCCCCGCGGGGAGCAAAGGGCTGACTGGAAGCGAGTCTGCGATGATATCATGCTCGGTATCCCGCACCTTGACGCATTCCTTCCGGTGCGCCGAGCCCATAGTGGCGCCAGCGGTCGGATGAAGGTCGTCTAAGGCGCCCGGGTTAGGTGAGGCAACCCCCTCTCCGTCCGGTGGGAGGGGGGTTGGGGGAAGCAAAGCGTCCGTCGTACGAGATACTGGCGTGATCCAGTTTCTGACCTGTTTCTTCTCCTCAGGGCTAGGTCTGACTGAAACTTGCAGCGCAGATTGAAGAGTGATGTCCTGCATTGTACTCATCAATACTGTTGCGAGTTTTGACTATCTAAAAGCGCAGTCCCAGTGCCACTGGGGACAAGACTACAAGTGCGTGCGCACCAAATCGGGGTAGCAGCTGTCACTTCATCCTCAACTATCCGAAGCCTACAACTTGGCCAGAAGTATGCTTTAGGTGTTGACCCCTAGGCACGAAAGCGAAAATTCTGCGAGCGTGAGTCATTAGCGGGCATCCACCCCGACGCCGAGCAAAGGAGAGAGGCATTAGCTTAAACATCTTTGTATATAGTATCAACAATATATCGGTCAGCTGCAGGCAAAGGCTGCATACATATGAGCTTGATATTCAACACAAAATATTATGGGGGGAAAGCAAATGATCTTCTTTATTCGCCCAGAATTGATGAACGCAAAAGACCTCGTCAACGCGCGTCTTCTTGTTTAGCAATGATTCGTATCACCATCACCATCAGCAGATGGTGATAACAACCTTGTCAACAACGAGTACAAGTCGATAGTGTAAGTACAACGAATGTAACTCGGATGACGTACTGCAATCTAAAAGTAGGCGTTCTGACTGCCCGATGCTCTATCCTTGTACACATGCTTTTCGTCATCGATGATCATTTATGTATACCATCCATTTTGGTTGGCGTAAATGCCTGATGCAGACGATGCGGTTAACTTCACATCTGTCGATATCTTGAGACGGCGATGAAGGGTTCTATAGATATGGGTGTAAGGGTTGCAGTGTTCGCACCTTGCAGCGCGATCCGACGGGATCCCCTTAGGGACCTCGTAAGGGCACAGAGGGTATCACTTCATCAAATGGCTAGTTTGGTTTTTTTCTGGATGCAACTTTAAAATTTTTGAGTTGAGCCGGACAATGACCACGAAAATAAACCACGATGATTACAATTATGTATATTGTATCGTAATATGGTGTATATATTGATTATTTCAGACTTTTCTGCAACGATTAAAAGGAGCATATATATCTTTGATAGTGCTTACGAATTATACATGTTGTTGTGAGAGCACTTAACTACACATATTTATTGTATAAGCGCTGGCTCTAGTCTTATCTTAATCACATTCGTTTGAAGCACAATGTTGATGCAACTAGAGACCGTGAGTTCATCACCAATAAATACGCTGTCTTGTGGGTGACTTTGCAATCGAATCTTTAATCCTCGCCAACACCGCACCACCATTCCCAGGGGCCCAGCTGACAATCCGTCATTTGCCGTCATTCGATGGTGTCATGTGTGGCTAGACCTTTTCCTCATTATTTATTTCAACACGACTCGTTTGAAATCACCATCGCGTGTCAGCTGTGCCTGAACATCAATCAAAATTGAGACAAAGCGAGACGTTATTTGTCAAATGGCTCTGGAAACACGTCAGCGAGATTGTATGCGTCAGCAAACTTATGTACACTTCTGCTAGAATACATGCGTCAGCAAACTTATGTAAAAAAATTGTGCGCTCGAACTAGCACGCGAACAAACTTATAGATTAGCTTGATAAGACGGGTCTGACGAGAATAGATCGGACTCGAACCAAGACATATATGCATTTACTGTCAATATTATTATCCGTCACGACATGTATATCTGGCGATACTGCACACATCAAATAACTCTCGCCGAATAAACTTACATGGTATGTTCTAATTATCTCATGTTTTTTTCTCGGCCGTTGACAGAGCTTGTGTTGGCTCGTGATTTTGTGTCCATGGAATTGCACCTATCGCAAAAATTATTGAGTATCTTCCATCTATCTTCCGATTGGCGTTATTCGAAGCGTAGTTAATACCACGATATCATCCTCGTAATTACTTTTAACTGTTTCTTTATACTTCTTGAATATTCGTGTGTATGATGCCACACGTTATAGTAATAGCCGAACATTGCTAAAACGCTTTTCAATGCATTTAAGATGTTGTTTAGTCGTATCAGCTACGGACAAGCTGAAATTATATGCTGGACCGTCAAATCCAAAGTTTGCATGATCAAATGTACGTAAGCATTGCTACTGAACCACGATATATAGTTGATAAGTCTACCCATTTTTCGTACTCTTCACATATGTTCCACTAATTTGTTCTTGTTTTATACATAAATTTGTCATGACCATCATACATTTTTAAAAATTCTCTGGATGTAAATTATAATTATTACCATTTCTATATTTTTAATAGACAAATTTGCTTACAACCTAGTTGTTGAGCAGCACAATTAAAAAAAATTTGTTTTGGACAACGGAATCAATTTGTAAGTCTTATAAATCGAATTTATTCGTAATTGCCTATAGCCTTAGAACCTACACTAATCCATATGGGGACACTTAAAATTAACCAACTACATTGGTCGTACTATAATAAACGTAAAAAGCCTCATACGAACTTCTTAACTGAATACAGCGGAACCACATGTATCATGTTTCTCAACAACTAGGTATCATTAGATATGACCAGCACATGCTCCGTTTACATGGAATTGACTCACTGGGGTCAATCAATCAAGTACCATCAGTCACTAATGACTATAAGTTACACGGAAGTAATGAAACGGTGTGATCACTCATCGTATAAATGACATTACAATGTCACTGTAATATTGTCGCAGTAGATTCCATTCTAATGATGGTACGTATAACGTAGCGTACGATCACTTCTGTCAATCGGCTGATGTAGAATATTGAATTAGACTAAGAAGCGTCCAATGAATGGTGAACGCGCGAAATGGGTGGTGAGTAGAGAGTAATAGATTATACTCGCATGTGGGTATATAACACAGGCTTAAGCATACTGTCAGATCTCTCTGACACAGCCACTGATAAAACAGCAATTCCAGATAGATAGCCCCGGAACAGGCTAACGGATTTCCGCCAAGCAAAACCCACTCTCTATAACAGCTTTTTAGCTATAACAGCAACATCCATGCTTTCGTATACGGTACATACATTGCTGCCCTCTCTATAAAATCCACCCAATTTTTTATTTCAAATTTCCGTCAGAATTAATAATTTGAGCAGTTTAAAAGGTCCTAAGAATTTGCTATAATATTTTTTTAGGCGTTTCCATAAATCCGATAAAATTTAATATTTGTATTAAAACTTTGGACATTACAGATCAACAAAATAGGGGATGACCACTCCCTTTACACCCCTCACTCCTGCTCACCATCCACCACAAGAAAAGTGCATATACCAACTCAATTAATAGAAGACAGGCCATCTCGCTGGAGATTAAGGCGGCCATCATAGCCTTCCAAGAAAAAATAACGCAGCTACTTATTAGACAATCGCGGACAAATTCGAGATGAAGCGCAAGGCAGTCACAGAATCCCTCATCAATATGGAAGCGATCCTTCAAAATGACAAAAAGTGGAGGCTGATGGTGGTAACATGGAAAGAGAGATATTCCGTGGTCCGCTGTATGACGAGGTTGGTGCCACTTTTGCTGTTCCTTTCTCGCTTTCAAAATGATCATAGATGTCTTTTAGATTGATAAGGCGGTCCAAATCTGGTTTGTTCAAGCAAGCATTAATGACGTCGTGCTCACCGATGCTCTTCTTCAAGCGAAGGGCCTTCAATTTGCATCCGCCCTCGGTGTAGACACTCCTGGAGCAGAAAAAGTCTACTTCGCTACCTCCGACGGCTGGCTCCAGCGCTTCAAGGAGCTCCACGACACAACACCGTACCGTCTCCATGAAGAGGCGAAAAGATCTCAAATTTAAGACCTTTTTGACTTCTGAGTTGACCTTCACAATTTATCGACAAGTTTGCTCTCAACGACGTCTTTAACAGTGATGAAAACGAGCTGTTCTATAGCACGGCTCCAAACAAAACACTGGCACCGCGTTCAGAGAAGGACAAGACCATAATCACTGTTCAATTCGGATGCGATGCGTCAGGTATGTTTGTTCAGCGTCATATGAACACTAGTGATCTTATCTAAAACATATTATTGTTGGATCTGTGAAGCTCAAACTGCTCCTCATCGGGCATGCTGCCAAACCGCGTAGCTACCTCAACGTTGAAATGACGAAGATACCTCATCTAAATTATTTCTATACAAAAGGATCGGATGAAGGGCTACATGTTCAAGTCTTGGAATATCGACATTAAACGCCAATGGTAACGCCAGGACCGTAATATTCTGCTGCTTCTGGACAACGCCAGCCCGCAATCTGTTGAGGACAATGAGAACCAGCTAGCCAACATCACGGTTAGTGCCATGAATCGTTCTTCAATACAACTTGATATGCTAACCATAACTCAATTCTTACACCATTTCTTTTACCCTCGAACACCGCGTCCCATCTGCAACCGGCCGATGCCGGCATCATCGCTAACTTAAGCTAAAGTACAAGACGCGCTACATTTAGTACCTTCTGGAAATGTTCGAGGCCTCTATTTATCACTCCTTCTGAGCCTAAGAGCAAGTTCATCATCCGCCACACAATTTATAAGCTCGAAGAGTCTCGAAACGACGTTCAACCTGCGACCATCCGCCACTTCTATCAAAAGACCGTCCTTATTTATGCTCGAGGTAGCATAGTATCTAATTACGTGCTCAATTTCGATAGCATTGATCCGGATGGCCATAGTTCAGCCATCTTAGCAAGAATACCACAGCACAATGTCTCCACCACAAGGGAAGCTCAGAGCTACCTAGTAGTCGACAGCACTTCTCTTATCATAGAAAAACCGTACCGATGAGTAGGTTCTGGCTGAGTTCTCGCCGTTAAGAACGTGGCGGAAGAGGATGATACGGAGAGTGATGACGAGAAGCCGCCAGTTTTGGTGCCCTGCAGAAAGATGCAGGAAATGTGGACGTTTTGCTGGATTCCATGCATGAGAAAGGCTTATTATTTTGACCAGGATGAGTAATCGATTAGATCATCCACCACTTCACGCGCTACATCATTTCAAGGAAGACTACCGCGTCAGATCAAAAAAGTTTGTAGAAATACTTTTTCAATAGGAACTAAGGCAAAGGACATGCAGATGCGGTATAACTCCTCTCAGATATGTCATCTCATGTTTAGAATATTAGAATGTTGTGAATAAAAAATATTACTCTAAAACAGCCAACATGAAGATTCCCCGCCTTTGGCTGTCATACGCGTTCCACAACCGCTCGCTTTAGCAGCTTATAATTCAATGTACGATTGATGCTGTAACAAAGAGAGCTGAATGTATCTACATGGATGTGGGTAAGAATGCTAAGATACAGATCGCTCAGTTAAAGTTTGACTGCATTGTCCGCTGGTCGTCAAGGTTGATATTTTCTTACTTATTTACATGTATTTCGAGGCAAATCATCCAATGTTGTCCGAAAAGACTAGCAATTGCAGTAACTGTGTGATATATACTTTGCCGAAGCTGTATTTTTTTCGTTTGGTGACAAATTAGTGTCGAAAAAAAACGAAAAGATGTGTTACGTGACTCGGAGAAGATATATAAGAGAATAGATGACAATTTTGATAACGTTTATAAGCACTTGTACATGATCTCGTATGCACTAACTTTATCTATATCTCCTAATTCCTTATATTTTCAATATTGTTCAAATTTCATCTTACGTAATTAAGGTCTAGAATGATGAGGTTTTAACTTTAACACAAGTAGTCAGTCAATATGTTAAGAGTTTGATTACGCCGATGCACAAAAGATAATTGCCGAATTAACGTCAATATAGACCGCAACAATATCTCCACAAGCTTGCCTAAGTTCTTTGGCTCATGAATCTTTCACGCTCTGTAATATTACAGTGTAGAGTGAAGACGAAGCTATGCGTGGTTATATAGGTGATGAGTACAGTATAGGATCGACTAGAAGAAGTACATTGCCTTCAACTAGATCTCACCGGCTTGTCACGGAACAAGTAGTAAACGCTGACGTCTACTGAATCATAGGCTCGTCGTGTGACAAGACCTTCAAAGTTGCTGATATCGATTGCCTACCCCCTCAACCGACTCATGCTCTTACCATTTCCAGCCTAAAACTCTCTACAAGCTATGCCCTCAAAATTTAGTAGGCATGATTTAGCCCACCCATAAAATATTGAAAGTTGTAGTCGTGCCTTAAACGAAAAGTTTCTTCTAAACATTTATACCTTGATTTTCTACAATGGGAGCCACCTGCGTGACTCCAAATTTAACTCTATCTTTCTCTCTAAGATGCGTATACGCATTTTTAGTGTAAGCGATCGACTACCTTCTCACACTCGCCAATCATGTATCGCTAAGGTTAAAATATTAAGTTTGACTCATCGAGTTTAATTTTGTTCGTCAATATTTTCTTGGTGAGATCTAATCGCACCTTGACTCGTCGAATTAAGCTCGTCGCGTTTTGATGAAGTAATTTAATGTAACCTGTCGATTTTGTCTCGATGGTTTTGAACTATTAAAATTAACTCGTCGATTTTAACTTGCTAGACTTGGCCAAATGAGCGAAATTAGACTCACAAATTTTTCTAAATCACTGCTTTCCTAATCGTAATACGACCCAATGTGGCTTTCGTCCCAACTATAGTTACCGCTCCCATCTTATGTACGTATCTCTCCGTTGGTTACTGTTCATATCTTTCTCGTCAGCTTCATCTTTGTGCTATATAGAGAATAAACTTCTATTTCTTTTATTTGTAGTCAAATCTTTTGTGCTCTTTCCTCATGTTCATTATTATTTATCATCTTTTTAATCATTCTGTGTCACTCTCTGCGATTGTTATTTAAAAGACATTTCGGTCAGCTAAATAATTCGGAATGGTAATGTGGTGAAGTGGTAATCGCTTTTTTTAGTGGTCGATCCCAAGTTTCCACTGGCGCCCGGACGACCGACCAACGGACAGGGTTTTCCGATTTCGTGCTGTATGCTTCGCTCACCTCGTTTACCCGTCGGTGGATCGGGTTGCACCATTCCAGGTGGACTCGAGCCGATGCCAAGCTTGACCGTGGTTGAGATCGGTGCTGTCGCGTGGAAATCCTCACACAATAGCGGGTGTGCTTGTAAGGTGCTCGATATGAGCTACCTTGATCTCTACGAGATCGCCTTGTCCAATGCATATGCTTGATCCGCGAGCCTTCTGAACACTTGAGCCGTCTCGCAATCTTGCACCCCTTGCCTTTACGTGTTCGCTGCGTCCGATCGCAGTTGGGGGTTGGTTGAGAGTCCTTGATAACTGGTCAAACAATCCAGGGATACCACTTGAGTTAGATATGCGGCTTTCTTTGAAGTCGGGTGACCAGTAATCGAACCAGGAAAAGAAGTCAACACGTGTACTTGAAAGCAAATCGGAACCTGTTACACGTTAGCCAATCAAACCCAAAACTAACCCATCCCTAGGCCTATATGTATCATCAAGTTCAAAGACACGCGCATTCCTCTCCAGAAGATTGCCCATCTGTACCTGTATGGCTTTTACCAAGCACGCTCTCTCAAAATTTGTCGTGATCCACACCCTACTTGTATGCGAGTGACTCCATGCTTGCCATCTCTAATTAGGATCGCAAGACCTGAGATCTAATTCGCGGTCTCTGGTTAAAATCGATACCTCTATTTGATCTCGTGAACCTTAAGTGATACCGCGATTATCAGTGAGATTCGTCTTTCGATTACACAACCATCTCAGAGTACCACATATCCTACCTTTGTCATCGCCGATCTCGCGATATGATACATTTAAGTACAAGGTCGTGAGTCACCCATCCCAGATCACATTTTTTAAATTATTTCCTTTTCGTACTTAACTAATGCCGGTGATCTGTGCGCTCCCAAGCCCAACTGAACGGTAAAATGTTGTACTCGATTTTTCACAAAACGATGTCGCTTCAAAAATTTGGCGCCTTTATTTTAGACGATGGATGGAATACGAATGAATTGAGTTAATATTACGCTATTAAAGCCTTTCTGAATGGCAACCAACTACTATCAGCTAGCCCTGATCAGAGTTTATTACGAACTCTAGTAATTATGGTTGAATGTAATATGCCTTTATGAATATTGTTGATCAGCTTATCGCGTGGAGGTACTTTTTTTGTATTAATTGACGAGAAAGTAAAGGTGGACTTTGTACGCAAATGGTACACGATGCATACGAGCGATACATAATGTTTGCACGAGACATACTACCACTTTGCGAAGACTAGCCTGCAGATTGTGAAGTAACGTTGGTGCTGTATAACTATAAAAAAGACAAGAACAAGAAATGAATTAATGAAGAAATATAAGCTATCGGTGTCGGGCACCGACTCGATACCTGAGTATACCTAATACATACTGCGGTAAAGCGATCACGAAATCTTACCGTTAAGGTGGGAAGAGGGAGATCACAGATCGCAGGCGTCGGTTATATCCGAAAAAAATCTGATTGGAGGAATACTGTCTAAGATGGGTGGCTCACACATCCTCGATCTGAACCCCCGATCTCGATTTCGAACCGATCTCTCGATCATGGTCCCGATCCGATCTCTCGATCTCGCTCTCATCTCTCGATTTCGATTTGATCTCTCTATCTCTGGTGTGGGTCACGACAAGTTTTGAGAGAGAGCGCATTTGGTGAAAACCGCCTGGTGTACGAGGGTCAATATTGAAAGTTTGACGATTTTTTCACCTTTTAGATAGGCCCTTTTTTGAAGTATAAGGATTCAAATTTGAAATTTTTTTGTAGAAAAACGGATATTTTACCACTTGGCTATACTTCAAAAAAATAAAATTATATATATGCCTAAAATGATTCCAATTTTCATTTTATCGATCCGCAATTAAAGGTTTTTGAATATAAGACGCGAGTCTTTGAGCTTGATGATACATATAGGCCTAGGGATGGGTTAGTTTTGGGTTTGATTGGCTAACGTGTAACAGGTTTCGATTTGCTTTCAAGTTCACGTGTTGAATTCTCTTCCTGGTTCGATTACTGGCCACCCGACTTCAAAGAAAGCCGCATATCTAACTCAATTGGTATCCCTGGATTGTTTGACCAGTTATCAAGGACTCTCAACCAACCCCCAACTTCGATCGGACGCAGCGAACACGTAAAGGCAAGGGGTGCAAGATTGCGAGACGGCTCAAGTGTTCAGAAGGCTCGCGGATCAAGCATATGCATTGGACAAGGCGATCTCGTAGAGATCAAGGTAGCTCATATCGAGCACCTTACAAGCACACCCGCTATTGTGTGAGGATTTCCACGCGACAGCACCGATCTCAACCACGGTCAAGCTTGGCATCGGCTCGAGTCCACCTGGAATGGTGCAACCCGATCCACCGACGGGTAAACGAGGTGAGCGAAGCATACAGCACGAAATCGGAAAACCCTGTCCGTTGGTCGGTCGTCCGGGCGCCAGTGGAAACTTGGGATCGACCACTAAAAAAAGCGATTACGACTCCATTACAAAAGCGAGTTTCATGTAATGCTGGCTGCCCCTTTCCGACGCTCAGTGGACACTCTCGGTGGAAAGTGGCGACATATCACAGAAAATTAAAAAAAAACATTACTTGGTATGCGTAGCATGCGGAGCTTGCAAGCCGATGGAGCGGCCACATGCTGCAGTTACATTCTAGAAGACAAACCGATTGAAGTTGTTTCTTAAATACTTCGTATGCTCAGCCAAAAGGCAGACGTCGTTTCTTCTGTCTTCTCTTCCTATGTCTAGTGTCGAGTTCGTCAGAACAGCCTGATCTGCGTAGGCATATATATGCCTTCTGTAATGTAACTTTATGCTTCAAGAAATCACCAACGATAGACCCCAAAAATCTATTATCGCAGGTCAGTGCTATAATGTAATCCAACATTACTTCTCTGTAACGGCGCACGCTCTTACCAGATGACTGGTAATAACTTAAGTTGACTGAACACCAAACTGCGTGCTCCTGACGTCACGTACACGTGGCGTGAGGAAGCGCGAGGAAGTTGGCAGAACTCGAAAGTTTTGCTAAAGTAAAAAGTAGAACTGTATTTAATATAGTTATGTTTCTTTAATAATCCATCTTTGTCTAAATATAACTATGATAAACTACTATCTCCTATGTGGGTTTCTTGCTCACCACCTTTTGCGCGCGTCTAGCAGCGATTGGAGATTAATCTTATTGATGTACTGTGTACATCAACCATAAGTGGAGCACCCAACGTATTATACCTTCGAGGGTGACATTCCGTCAACATCACCTCTTCTCGAGTGATCCTGATTGAATATGATATAAATCGATTAAAATTCAAAAATTGATACATTCGTACCAACTTTTATGTAGCGGGATCACCCCGTTACATTTCAGGCTTGGGTGGTGAAGACAAACTGGACTTGATGTTCTGGAAGGCAGCGGCTGATCCTACAGAGGAGAACATAGCCTTCAAGCTACAAACGAATCTACTTGAGAAATGGAAAGGGCTTGGTGTGAAGCCAGAAGAAGTCGTGTATCGGCTCAAAAAGACCGAAAACGTACAAGAGTTGATGGGCCCAAAGATACACCCGATAATGAGGTACATCGAAATGCTTGATGTTGAGCATCCAATGCGTTCTTTTTCTCTTATCGAGATGTTGATGGAGAACGGTGAAAAAGAAGAAGTTGTTGTGGAGACACTGGTAAACAAGTTGGCAATCGCAAGGTTGAACAAACCAATGAATGAAGACTTGGGAAAGCTGAAATTGCAGCTTGTGAAATGGTGGGTTGGAACAGGTAAAAAGCCTGACCACGTCTTCAAGTCACTGGAGCTTTACGGCAGTAACGCCTTATCTTGTTTTGATACAAAGGTAGAGGTGTTGGAAGACTTCATCAAGGCTTACAATGAGCATTGGTCAAGCAATTCCGATTTGCTCACAGTGATGATCTCAGGGTTTGGTGGCGACGACAAGCTGGCGCTGGCTGTACATCATAAGATCTTTTTTGACAGTAAAGGAAGAGCTGCTGATTTGGAGAAACAGCTATTTATGAGGTGGCATGCTCTTTATTCAAAAAAGCCAGAACAGGTCGTGGAGCTTGCGCTCAAGATGACAGTAAAAGAGCTGACGGGTCCAAAGCTACGCATATTCAAGGAGTACATCAACACCCTCGACGCAACTGATCTGGGTCATGCGACGTCGCCTCCAAAGATGTTTTCGAAGCTATTCGGGGCTGAAGCTGTGGCGGTTGAAGTGCAGAAGGCACGGGCAAAGAATGAGGGCTGGACGGACGAAGTCGTAGAGGAGCTGCTGGTGATGCAGTAGACCAGACCAGGAAAGTATCGACAAGATGTCATATTGATGCTGAAGTCAAGTGAAACAAACCTCTTCGCAATTTGATATACAAGTCACGGTGTCGGTCGGAATATTGCCCCAGTACGCTCACAAGGGCACCAAAAAGGCTGACTTGTCACTCCCTCGATGTCCGTCTCAGCCTCGCTGCCTGCTCGCAGATGACCTATCTCATTACACTAGACAGCGTCGCCGCAAATATGACACGATGGAACGGTGGGGCGTCATGTGTGCTGTAAAGTGCATTGCAGCCATTGCTCAAGCAGTTCATATTCACAGGAAACCCGCGTCTAGAGCAGCAGTGGCGACGATACGGAGTACACGCTGATAGCTATGGCAGTGAGGTTGTGTTTGTGAGAGAAAAATCATCTTCTTTCTGTTTTACTGAAAGCGCAACGCACTGATGGGCAAATGTGTTACCACGACCACATTTGTTCGCCTGCCGTTATTGTTCAGCCTCCAATTCGTTTACACACACTCGCATCGTAACTTGCTTGCACACTCCGCGTCAAAATGCCGCCTCATTGCGCTGTTGTTCCACAGCAACGTCGTGTGTAGATACTAATAGCGTAGCTGAACGGTATACGTTTCAAACGGGATAGAACGTCCAAGCTGACGCTCAGTCTACCACTACTACAACGATCAGAACGACTTGCCGTTGTTTCATGTCACATCGCAAAGTGCGACCTGTTGCGCGTCGGAATTCGTCAGGTGAAACCGACCAGACTCCATAAGATCCTCCCGACTTCTCCGTGTCATTTGATTTTCATAACACCCTCCCGACTTTTCTGCGCCGTGCAACTCGGCAATCGTTCCAAGTTAAGTTGCGTCGCCTACGCATCTATGCATCGGTCGAACGCTACAGGTGTCAGGAAGATTGTCAGCAATTGCATACACCGCATACAACAGTCGCATGCAGTCATGCAACCAAAGTCCGTTGGTGTGCGACTTGCGACGCGTAGACTTCGTGTGGACGACGACAAATAGACCTGTTTCAAATTCATCTCTGCTTCGGCTGTACGAAGTCGCAAATTCATGCCTCGTTGACAGGATGCGAAAATGGACAGCCTCAATACTTGTATTCACACCTCTCTTTCGTCGTGGGACTTAGCTCATTG
This sequence comes from Hyaloperonospora brassicae, assembly GCA_947650285.1. NCBI lineage: Eukaryota > Oomycota > Peronosporomycetes > Peronosporales > Peronosporaceae > Hyaloperonospora > Hyaloperonospora brassicae. The sequence goes on along the minus strand of CANTFL010000549.1, from coordinate 40,549 downwards.
CGTCTTTCTTCGGACTGGCAGCACTACTGGCAGCCTCTCCCAGCCAGTTGGGCATCGCCAGTGTGTATTTAGCGCTGATATAGATGCACGATGAAGACAACGTCGTCGCGTAAGCACGTTGCAGTGTCGGCGTCTTGACCAACAAGGCGGACTAGTCGTCAATGAAAGTGGTATGTGCCACTAGACGAGCAATCGCCACTCGAATAAGCCACAGACCTGAGTCGGTAGTCAACAATAACCAGCTGCCGAACACGAAAACAAAGCCCAGCGTGTACATCGTCGTGGTCACGGACTCGAGCAACCAAGATGCCACGTAGCGCGTAGAACGTACATCACCAAGTACACGGCATACCTCGCAGCTAAAGGCGCCAGTGCGAGCAGCACGGGAGACGTAGCCAACGAGTCAGCGTGCTGCATCTCCTTCAGCAGCCGAACACTGTGTTGCTGTGCACCACTCGAGTCATCTCCTCAGCAGCCCTCAATTCGGCAGAAAGACCCGTGCCAAACTGCTGCCTCTGTGCCCGTTAACTTTTGTCGCTTTTCATCGAAAGTACAACACAACGCTCATGAACTACGGACCCGCAACGAATACCGTCGATTCGTTGTCAACATGGTACAACAGCACCACACATTTCGACGTCAATTCCGCTTTCATGCGCGAACAGACGCGCGGACGACATCGTCTCCTCTGGCGCACCAGCAGCTCACGTCATGACGGAAAGCGAGTCGAACAAAGAGCGTCTTCGTCGCCCCCGCCCAATGGCATACCGATTTTCTCCCGGGAGCCAAATACATTTGCAACTGTAAGCTGCATTTGCCAACGTGCAGACAAGAGAGAGAGCGGGAGACCGAGGCAGTTGCAACGGAACACGACATCGATTCCACTCTCCTCATCGAGTGACACGTGTGCGAGCAGTTACTTGTCCTGCGCCCGCGACACATCGTCCACGTCTAGCGCTGGTACATAACGCCGACGCTTATCCATCGGACGCTGTGTGAAGCGCAAGTTCCGGTCCACGAGCACCGGTAGCTCCTGTACCGGACTTTGCTGAAAATCGGTGCCAAGACGCAGACTGCCCGCTGGTCTCCAGTCGGCAATAGTCGTGACTTTGTCGTCTGCCGCGTCGTCTGCAGAACGTTCTGGAGCGGGACAGAAGTCAGCAGCAGTTGCACAATCGTTGCGTTGGGACTTGGAGCGTCGTGGACGAGACCGGACACGTGGTGGAAGGTCCGGCACTCGTCGCAGCGCTCTGCGGCCTTCCGGTCCAGAGAGAACCCCCTGCGGGCGTCACGTGGACGTGCAGGAACACGGACGCGTTGCCTTTCAGCGCCGGCCATACGTCGTTTGCGAGCACAGAGCCGTTGGCAAAGTACGTCAGCGTCGAGCGCGAGGGACTGAGGTCGAGGCGTCGAGCACTCGATCGCCGCCAATCAGACGCGAGCGACTCGAGCACTCCGACGCGCACAGTGGAACCAGTTCAGTCCGTGGCCGTGTCTCATTGTGGTTGACACGACACGTCGAGCGCCACACCCCGCGACTGGTCTCGTCTTACAGCGGATATAACGTGTTGGGCTGTCTGCTGCGAACGTCAAGGCCACGGTCCAGTAGGTCATGTCTACAGCACGTATACCTGCACGCCGATTCGTATACACACGTCACGTATACATCGTATAGCCAGACGTCTTGCTGTTGTTTGCCCACACACACATACACACATACACACACACCTGTGGCCGGACGAGCGGCCTACGCGCAGCCTGCGCCCAGAGCAGAGACCCGTCACGAAGCGCTGATGCAGTCGTCGACTAGCGGGAGAGACCCTCCCGACAGCCCGAGCGGCACAGCGCAGCGAGTTGTTCGTTCGCTTTGTCAGCCACCGACGAAAGGGCGCGGCGCGGCATATGCGCTCGTGACGCGGTCCCTTCAACGAGCAACTGAAGTGCTGTCGTGCGCGCGCCGTTGCGGAAACATTGCGCACTGTGCGATACGGAACGACGGCGAACGGGGCGTCGAGTGCGGAAGGATTGTGAGATAGAAAAGCCCTTCCGCATGGACGCGCGGTTTCAGCCAATCAGCGGTGTCCGATGCTGCGTGCCACTCAACAAGAACGCGCACCCGTAGACGACCGACCGACCGACCGACCGATTGCGGGGACTGTTCCGCAGGATGTTACTCGGCCGCAGTCTGTTGCAGACGACGGCGCGCGCCGACGCACAGAGCGCCGCCCCCAGTGATGCGACACTCGACGCGATACGGGCGCACGACGTCTTTTTCTGTGATATGCTGGCGCACATTCCAGCGCATGTGTACTTTCCTACCGACGCGGAAGCGAATTGGAAAAAGACGGCGCCACGAAAGTACCACAAGGTGAGTCGTTGCTCGACGGTGTCGGCCGCAGCAGTGGGTACGACGCCGTCACGCGGTCTGTGCACAGCCGCCTCGTGGCTGACAATCGCTCTCTGTGCTGCCTTTCTCTGTCTGCGCTTTGGCAGAACGTACAGGCGCAGCAACAGCGCGAGTCGACCAAGAAGAGCGTCTTGAAGCGCGCCAAGTTCTCTCCGGCAGCCGCGCCGAGCAACGAGGCGCGTCAGCAGAGCTCCGCCGCACCCGGGCCGCAGGAAACGAAGCAGCACGTGCTGGCGCCGGTGAAGCGGCTGCCGCTGCACGGGGAGGCGCACAAAGGAGGCGCTCTCGACGGTCTCCGCGCTCGTCTCGCTGTAAAGATCCAGACGATGCGGGAGCAGCGCAAAGCCGAGGAAACGACGGGCAAGAAACGGCCGTCTCGAGCCGAAGTCGTGGCCGAGCAGCGCGCGCTGAAGAAGCGCAAGACAGCAGCCAATAAGAGCAAAGCACGTGCGGACAAGCGCGAGCACGAAGCGGCTGCACAGTCGCCGGAAGACGGCCAAGCGGCGCCTACAACGGACTCCGCCGTCGACACGACGTCTATCTCGTACGGCAGTTTGCTGCTGGACGACGGCGTTGAAAAAGACAAGAAAGCGCCCGCGACGCGTCATGGACAGAGCGTGCGTGGTATTCAGAATTTGCTCAAGAAGGCGGAGCGCAACGCCCAGCGGCTCGAGGAGCTGAAAAAGACGGAAGACGGAGCGGAGAAGGTCAAGGCCAAGGGCTGGGAGACGGCGCTGCACCAGGCGGCAGGGAAAGTGGTGCTGGACGATCCAAAACTGCTGCGAGCTAAGCTGAAGAAGAAGGAGAAGTCCAAGGCCAAGAGCTCGAAAGAGTGGAAGGAACGGGTGGCGAAGCTCGAGGTGTCGAAGAAGGAACGACAGAAGAAGAAACTGTCGAACGCCTTGGGTCGCGGGAAGAAGGAGGCGGTGAAGCCGGTGGAGAAGAAAGGCCGAAAGGGACCGGTACGTGTCGTAATGAGTGAATGACGCACTGGAAAGGGGTCGTGCATTCTTGACAACGTCGTTCGTGTCGTTGTGTATGATATTCAGCGCGCTGGTTTCGAAGGTAGAAAGGGTGACGCGTTTCTGAACGCGGGCAAGAAGGGAAGTAAGTTTGCAGGTAAGAAATCGGCAGCACCGAGCAAGTAGTTGGCGTAAAAGGGCGGGTCGCTCAGCAATACATCATGTAGAGCGCTAGTTTGGATGGAAGAGGTGGTATGATGTTTTGACCCTCGAAATGCAGATGCACAAAGAGGTACATGAAGACCTGAAGACGATCGCGTCATCGGCAGCAAAGCTCTACAGGATGCTCCAGCCGCTACCGCTTCGGCTCTTTGGCATCAAGAATTCGGCCTACCGTCCTTTTCGCCAAGAAACGGGTCTGCAGTCGTACTCTTGCAGCACTCGGCGATTCCAGAAGCACAAAACAAGTCGATGAGTGCGAAAGCGGTAGCTGCCTCAAAGCTGAAACACCCACTTCGTAGCTGCTTCGGACGTGGTGCGAGAGGCTCCAAGTGGCACAAGGTCCACCTCGTGCCGCGCGATCCCTTCCAAGAGCTTCTTGGTGGCTGCTTTTGCCATGTGAATGAGCGGTCTGACTTGTTCGCATGAGCTGCAGAAGCAGCGAATGGAAATAGCTGCAATGTACGCTGCAAAAACGGTCTGTGTAGTGGTGTGCATCGAAAATGTGAAGTAAACACAGTGCGATGACGTGCTTGACAGCGTCGAGGTTGCTCTCTGCATCAGGTATACGGCTCGTGTCAAGAGCGAACTGCTGTGTCAACGAATGTCGCTGGCGACCCGATAGTGTGTGTAAAGGTGTTGCATAGCCTGCTCTCAAGAGCTGTCTACGCACATTTGAACTCGAATTATGGGCAAAGTAGTCGACGTCATGTGGCAATGCTTTTCGAAGAGAAGCATTGGGACTGAATGGTGGCGATGAGGACGCAGTCTTTGTATTGTGGGCGGTAAGTGTGTGTCCGAGATGATGGCGTATCTATAGAAAGTGTGTCGATGGAGGTAGGACAAGTGCTGCGAAGTGTGCACATGCATGATCAACAACATGACTGAAGGGAGTCCGCAGAATAGCAATGCGTTTGTTCTGGAAAGACAGCTGGCAAAAACTAGTTTTGCTGTAATACGACGAAGGGTTCGTGGATCTTACATGACAAGCTGCTGATGTACCATTAGTATTGCCTCATGCAAACCGTTCGAGCATCCGCGTGTCTTAGTTGAATGACGCACTAAAAAGTAAGTGCAGAAATGACCACATGTATCGGGTCCACCCACAACCTTCCGCCACGAGAACAGCTGCGACAATATCATCATGATCACTTCATTCAAGTATTTGTGGCGCGATGATAGTTGAGTAATAAGGTCAGATAGTCGAGAGAGAGAGAAAGAAAGAAAGAGAGAGTGGGGAAAGTGAAGTTATTGTGCACTATCGCACTACCGTGCATAATAACTTCACTTTCCTCACTCTTTCTTTCGCTGGTCGTACGAATTAATCGACCTGAAACTCATCGGATATATATGAGACTTGGCGTGGCCTCGAACAATAGCCATGTTCGTCAAGGCACTTGTGGGTTTGTAGCCGGGTGAGACCGTTGCATCACATATCCGTGTAAATCAATGTACATATTATGTTTGCAGCTAGCAATCAGTAACCCTAGCGTAGATGATAGTAGTTTATAGCCTTTGAATGGAATTCCCATCAGCCGATGACGTCACTTGCTCATCGGCGGATGTCGGCCATTGTATCAGCCAGCATATTTATTTTCAAGACAAGACACGCGCAATATGTGGTGGACGGATGACGACGTACATATTTGGCGCTAAATATAGCTTACGTATGAGTACATTCTGCTTTAGACAAAAGACAGAAACTATGTTCGCGTTGTCGATCCAACCAAATCTGTGTCCTATATGTGACCGCGCTTCCCCTCACTGCACGGAGTTGGTGCTGTAAGTGACGCTTCCGGCTTGCACGAGGTCGACCAGGTAATCCGTATATGCCCCTTGCACTGTTATAATGAAGACGAAACATGCGCGTCCTACTAGTCAAGCGCTTATAACGGTCCAATACAAGCAAGCCATCTGAACTTTGGCCTTTCAGTGTTTACATTCGCCAAGTGACACATTCGTACATCTTTCTTGTCCAATAGTTTACCGTAGAATACAAGGAGAAGCGGCGTTGGTGCCATTTTGAGCTACTCAACTTGTAAGTAGTACGAAAACTACCTGATAAATGAAAGCGAGCAAGATACGCAAACAGCCAAAACCCATCAATAAATAAAAAAGAAACAATGAACTTGAATAAATTGTGTATGTAGATGCGCAGAAAAGAACTTCAGCATTACGATTTACAAAGTACAATCATGCAAACTATACGTGCGAACATCGCAGAACAATTGCCAATGATGTATAGTGTAGGACGTGTGGATACACGCTGCTTGTATGTACCCCCTTCTTGAGCAAGAAGGGTCCTAGTTTCATTTGCCGTCGGTAGCCACGTGTTAAAATATCGGCGTGGATCTGCAATCGTAAGCCGTCCATCTACGCAGGGGGAAGAAAAAGATTTGAAGCATGAGTATCGATGCTTTCTGCCACATGATATACTTTGGCAGGCACTGTAGATAGCGGTACCACTAAAGTTCACACGTGTAGCTTCAACTATTATTACTACGTGCCAACGTATGGTTACAGTGCGTGGATACTGGTCATATAGGTCGTAAAAATCTGTGCTTTTCGACGACACGTATTTTATCACCGAGTCACCCGTCAGCCCAATGACATTTTCACATCTGTGACTGCACAATTTACAGCGCTTTGTTTTGTAGTTGCACATCTACAAGACTCCTTCGTATTTGGATACTTGACAGTGATACAGTACACTTTGAGGAGGATTTCAATGTGAGCGAAATGCAAACTGCACAGCGAGAGATGGCTATGCTGGGTTCACACAGCGTTAAAACACAGTTTTTTGCTGCGCACCACATGAGATAGACGATGCGTATTTTTCTCATAACTGCATGTTTAGAAATAAATTAACATAACACCTGACCTCGGTATAGCTGTTCATTCTATCGCTTGTCGTCACGTTTCCACCGCCGGCGTCAAACGCGCGAAGTTGCGTATGATGGTGATTGGTGGTCGCAAAGCAGTAGCGGGGTAGGACCTCAGTTGATAGATGGTCATATGTTGTACGTAACACTGCCCATACATTCTCAGACCTGCCAAGTTTGTATACTTCCATTCTAATTTTTTCGATTGTTTTCCCTGTACATATTCGTCTTTCTGGCTATCGAGCCTGCCTGGAATCACTGTCTTGCAATTGCAACCCTCTTTTGGGTTGTGGCGGGGCTTGGAACTGCAATCGCCGGATTGAACAGGGTAGTGCATTACCATTATAACGGTGGAGACCCTTCGGGAAGATCTCATGAGCAGCTCCTGGATGTCTTTTGAGCAAAAGACGGAAAGGCTGTAGTCATACAAAGTAATAGCTCACTCCGAATATTTTAGCTTTGTCACCAGACGCTCAGTCGCAGCCGCACACGCACACGTAGTGTGCTACGTAAGCTGACAGGCAACAATATGCTGATAGGCAATCGGACCGACGCTACGGCCAATTCCGCCCCCTGTGTTGAGCGACATTGACGATTGTCAAACCGCAGAAGGTATGCAAATTGTTGCATTTTTACTCGCATGTTAGCAAATCCCATCGTGGAAATTTAGTGGTCAGCGAATATGATGAAAGGTTGACGCCGTCAGACAGGCCAATGTGGACGCCTGAGTTCATTTCAGATCGTTACAAACGAATTGGTGTCAATGTTTGACAATAATTACAGGTATACGTATGTGATCGTACGCGTGTGTATGTTCGTATGTGGTTCGTACGTTGTTTGCCCGTATTGTTTGCATCACAGTGTACCGAAACGTGTTTCCACATATTGTTTGCACCTCCATAGATATAATATATATTATTCATTCTGTGCATCTTCTTCCAGTCTTGTGCAATGTAATTTTTATTTTTATGCTCGAAATTTTTCTCATTTTTAATATTTTGTGGCTTATTTCTTATCTGTCATTTCTATCGATACAACCATTCTTCATCCAATCAAAGATCATTCCTATTTGGCCTTTTTTCGTAGCTAATGCAACGTCGGATTAAAATCATCCTTAAAAGGAACGACAAAATTGCCCCCATGAGAGAAAGTGGTCAATCAAAGCAAACCCCTATCGCTGCTTGTCAATTATTGAAGGTAAATATTACCTGATTTCATTGCGAGGAGCTTGTCTGCACCGATATTTCGGTCCCTTCCATCGAAAACTCGAAGGAGTCCTACTGGTCCGACCATACAACATTCCGCGATCCGGCTTGGCCCTTTTGTGACTCCGCTCGTTCATTCCGCTTCCCGCACACCACAAGCTCCTGAGTTACACGAGCTTCCCTCACGATGCGCGTCTATCCCGGCATTCTACTGACTGCAGCTCTCCTTGCGACATCAAACAGCGCTTCTACAGCCAGTGACACGCCCCCATCTGTCTCGCGAGAGGCAGCGGAGAAGGCAGGAGGGTTTCGGCACAAGATTCCTTTCATTTACGGCAATATGACGGGAACTTTGGTGATCACGATCGAACCGGGCAGTCTTCGCTTGACGGGTAAAGAAGATCCTGTTATGAATGGCACTCAAATGGTCAATTTTACGCGGATCAAGGACTTAGAATCGGGTGGAGAAGATCGAACATTATTTGGGTCTGCTATACTCTGGAACTATGTGCTGAACATCTTGGAGGTTAGATACTTGCTTCGCGTGATCAAAAAGTTTGCTGGCGTGTTCTCGTAGACAGATGAAGTTGCATGAGAAACAATATATCTACGTAAAGGCATTCGCCTGACTTGGACGCATCTACGGTTCGTGTATGAATACCGTCCATGCTCATTGTTGCTGATCGTTCCATCGTCGTAGGGCTATTTCAGCGCATGCCTGCCGTATGCATAGATCGAACAGACTTATCGCAATTTCTCCAAGAGGAATGCATATAGAGAGACCACTACCTGATGTGCTTCTGCTCATGGGTGTGCGGAGTCAAAAACAAGTTACAGCTTTAAGAGTTCAAGACTAGCAAGTATTGCAGTATTGAATGACATGAAGCCATACATATCATGGCAACGATGACATTAACGTTGCTGCAGGTGGCACATGGCGAGCCGTGCCACCCGCAGCAACGTAGGCATGACGTCTCAACGCGTTTAGTAAAGCCCAACTTATATTATATATCGGCCTACGTTCGTAACGCTTTATCCAGAATAACTTGTACGCTGCGCTTATCACATCAACGCATATATCGATATATATACCATCTTTCCAAGTCTCCACCCTCTCACAGTGTCCGCAAGCTAGTTCAATAGTCACGGTGTCCATACTGTTGTACATTCAGGGGGGATCAAAATACATTTCGTAGCGGTCCCTGACTGAGAACTGACTGTTATTAGCTCACCTGGCTGACGGACCTACACTGTCAATGCCTGTTACCAGAGTATCACTTCTATCATTGGCCAGCCGGCGCCACTTAACTATCAGCGATGTAAAAGTGCGCCAAGGAATTATTGATAATTACTTCACCGTGAGGGACCAGATGTCGACACCCAAGCAGCCTTCCAAAGACCGCGGTTGTAACTGTCGCCTAAGCCAATGCAGAGTACTCGTCGCCTGTTTGAAGTGATTAAAGCTGGTGCATTGTTGCCGTTTACGTATCATTGCCAGGCGTCGAAATCGATATACCATTTACGATGTACTTCATTCACCCCTCGATACTCTGACGTGTCCGATTGAAACCATTTCATGCAGCGAGCTCTCGTGCAAGAGGCTAGCACGTTTCTTTCGCAAAGAATCAATCGAGGAGCCGCCACAAATCACATGGACACTTGAATGTCCATGGCAGAAAAGCTAGCAGAGATTTGTCTGGTACTTGCTCTATATGTAGCGGTGAAAGATAAGCTCTGTATATGTTTACGGTTGAACCACATTATTTTCTGACTCGATACTTGATTCTTATGTGCTTTGGCATGGATTCAAAATAAGTATGTAGCTTACAGCGAAGTGAGCATGTTACATGGTATTAGAAATGCGAATACTATCTTAGCGAGCAATAATGTTGAATATTGCTATAAATCGTAATATTCGCAGTTTCCGCCATTTGGTTGATATGTTCCGTTGCATAAACCAGCAAATCTCCAATCGATAATGAACGCGCGCAATGAGTGGTGGGCGGATAGTTATACTCACATTTCATACCTGCATTTTTTCATAGTCAATTGAGATTTAAGAACATTTACATTGGTCCGATTAACTTTATGAAATACAGCCCTCTTTTTACATTTGAATAACGTGTCCGTTGGTTGGTCGGTCTTCTTTGCGTGTACGTGAACGTGATGTTTCGGGGGCAGTTGCATTTACTGTTGCCAGTGTAGTATATCATCTTGTTTTACAGTACAGCGTTGTGCCTCGTTACGCTCGGTAGCACTTTGTGGTTCGTCTAACGATCCCGTAACCATTCACCGTGGAAGCGAGGGATACACCACGCGTAATTTTTTTTCATTTGTGTGGTGTCTAATGGAAGGCTTTCAAGCATATGAGTACTTTTGTCGGTAGGGAAGCCATCGGTCTCACCTTTTTGGTCGTGAGAAGGACGGTCAACACGCCCCGATAGCCAAGTTCAGGCAGCATAAGCTGGAGACACCTGAATAAACAATGGATTTGTCCCAACGGATAGGTTCTTAACAGTCACAGCCGTATTGGGAACAGATTGCAACACAGTACGAGCTGTTGAGATATCAGCAGGTAAGTGTTACTGTAGGCGTGCAGAGACATGTACTTCTACTTAAGCTCTTGAAGATTGACATATCAAAATTCAAGGTATTCAGAAGGTACTCCTTATTCATATGATTCGTCGACTTTGACGGCTGTATCGAAGTCCATAGCATCGATGACGATGCAACAAAGGTTGAATTTGACAAGTTCAACATGGTTGATGTGCAAATACTTTGTCCTAAGAATCATATTCAGTATTCATATCATTTTTAGGGGCGTACAAACACATTTAGACGCGGCTGATACAACCGTTCAGCCGCCGTATGCTCAAACCGGATCTTCAGCTGATCTCCTGGATTTTAATATGGGTCATGATTGTGTGCAAGCTTACGCTCAGCACACACGGTACCCCTTAAAATGTATCGTGTTTACATCTATTGATGAGAAAACGCAGGTTTAAATGTTCATCTAGGTTTTCGCGGATCATGCCGTCAAGACCCATCTCTTCCTCCAATAATTAGGCTATGATTGATCAATACATATCAGTGGAAGAGAAGCAGAATCAGAAAAAATGCAGAATTATGCCAATCGTCTTCTTGTCGTCGGACTCGACAACAATAAACTGGAGGTTCAAATTTTATGGAACTATGTCATGTTGAGGAGAAAGATCTCGCTCTCATTATCACGACTTATTGCAAAAGTGAAATAGCTGTCAGTAGCTATGACAATACGTACATGATTGCGGTCAATCATGATATTAACATCAAGATAAATGATTGTGCTTCTACCAAAAAGTACCAATGACGCGGGTCATTATTTGTTGCCTAGTAAAAATATCGAAACGGATCATAAGAAATCGGTCGGGGTCAGCGCGTACAGATCAAGCTATTGTTCAGCGACGTCGAAAACGTTTGTGGGTTTCCTTTCACAGTAACAGTGTATGCGGCGCCTAGTGATGAGTTGTCCTCTGTCACCTCGCGGATTGAAGTGAAAAAGAACGAGTCACTTCTTTCCCGAGTTGACATCGAAGAGTCGAACAACTTTGTCGAGAACCAGCGTTTGGGCAATGGTGGGCACAAGTTTGCTGAACATTACATTCTTCAAAAGTACGTTGACATTGCACCTTGTAACAGATGCATTCGTAACGGTAAAAAAACGCGTATTTAGAATCCACTACATTTCAGAAGATATACAGAGCGAAGATAATCTCATTTTACTCAGCCTGGATGAAAGTTTTTTGAGACCATCCCAAAGTTACCTAACATTGGAAAGCATAATACAGGGTAAATCCCGAAGCATGCAGCCGTTGAGATTACTACCTTGTGCTCATCGACAGACATCAGATGAATGTCTTGGAGTGTACACAAGCATGTGCGTGTACTAATTGTGAGTGCGATGATCTCACTGTGTTACTTTCGTTAGCAGAACTGCACAAGAACTCAATTTGTCAATGATCCACAGCGCGAATCAAAGTGCCAATGATCTCTGTAGAGACTACACAGACATCTCCCAAGCAACGCGACTTGAATAGGTAAAAAGAAGCAGGACATCAATTCTTACATCATAGATGGTAGCATCCAAGGAAGCAGAAATGGTCGCCTAGAAGCGGCAACACGATAATCCTATATCTCTTGGTGATCCGATCACAGAGGACCTCTATGTGGCTACTGAGCCACATCTTAAGGGTACCAAACGAATATGAACCCCCAATCCTAATGAAATAAATAAGAGACATAAATCAATACGACAATCTTCTTTATAAAGGTGTGACCAATGATAATCTCTTAAAAGCTTGATCCAACCCAACCATTCGGATCCTTCTTTAGAGATACCGAAATGGTATGCATGCGCAACCTTAAGTTCTGGCAAAATGTCAGCGTTTGCTGTCCGTATGATAAAGGTTTTTAGAAAGTTTAGTTATCGATATTTATTAGCATCAATTTTGGTATTATATAAGCGTTTAGGAGATTGGCAAATTATAGGCGTTTTTGGTCAAACGTACAGAAAAGAGTTGCGCTTATAAATTCGAATAAAACCCCCCCGAATAATAATAACGCGTTTGAGAATAATTATGAGAATGCATATGACGAGTTCGTTTATAATGTACGTCCAAAGGTAAGTATTTTGAGATGCGGCGATTCTCTTGTAAATATGAAGTGCTGGGCCGTGAACAGTAGAAATTGCCTTTTACATAAGAATTAGCTATCGACAAGTCCGTTATTGACCCATTTTAAGCGATTAATCTGTAAATGTCATTATGCCCGCATAGCTACAATACCGTTTGGTTGCTAATATTCTCGGAAAAGTATTTCGTATCGCATGGATCTAGTCAGTAGTATAATAATCGTATTATATAAATGTAATTTTAAAATCAGGAAACATCATTCATGATTATTATATCATCTCTATATTTTGGTTGGATTGGTGAGGTATATTCGGGTACGCGAACGACCCACTTTATCCGGTATATTCCAACCATATTATTGAGGGGTAGTGGCAGGGTTTTTAGCTACTGATGGATGAATACTCCGGTTGTCAACCTACCGGATTATTGTGCACAATGAAAGGATTGAACCGGCAGTCATCATCTTACAGAATGATTTACTGTACCACTACCCCGGGGAACCACCCCTATCAATTCTGTATATGCATAAAGTATATGTCCTTATTTCAATCCTGATTTGTGAACATACGTTCTGAAAAAAGCGGCAAATTCCTTTAGCAAATAGCAATCGAATCAGGAAGTCTTTATTCGAGTGTTGCCCCATCCTCTCTACAAATTAAAAAAGTAGATTTTGTACTGATACAACTAAACTTATATAGTCATTTTTTAAAACCGATACAAGACAAAGAACTGGTCATTTTACTGGTGAACTTATTTATAAAATAAGTTCAGAAAAGCTTGTAGATAAGTAGTATATGACTTATGACCTACTAGCTTTGTGATAAACAAAATAAATGACTATTGTGGAAATCTATATATAATATGGGCGTGATTGAGGATCTATATTTTTTAAATACACCGTTTCGACAAACAGCTAATGCCCTAATCCATTTTTGTGCAAGGTACGATCGCTTGGTCCCTAATATTCTACACGAAGGGGCTTCCATCTCTATTTGTAACAGATTGCATCAGTGCTACAGTGGAGACCTCGGGATCTTGAAGCTGCTAATATGATCCTGACTTTAAACGACGACACACCGAACGACTGATTGGAATGATATTCCTTTCTCGCGTAAGATAAATTACATGAATACATATACTGTAAGATATTGATCATCAATTATGTATCGGACAATAATCTGTCTAGTCAAAGAGTACGAAGTAGACATGAGTAGATTATAAACTTGGAAGCTGTTGAAAAATGGCCGGACATAAACAAGTGGAAGCTCAAAAATAGAATATAACTTGAATACCTGAAAGAGGTTTTGTTTAATCTCGATTAGAATGGGTTTATCAAAAAGGATAGAATTAGAAATAGATTAATTTAACCTATCGAACCGTCACAAGTCTTTTTCCGGTGGTACTAAATTATTTTTGCGTCTGGACATTGATATTCATTTGCGATTTGTCGTGTCATCCTTTGCCAGCTGAACTTAAGCCGCAGAAGATTATCTAAGATGTTATCATATATAAGTAGGATGTTATTGCGTCAATATCAGCTAACAAGTCGAGGCCCTATTCATTAATTATATCGAACCTATTTAAATGGATGACCGTAAGCTCTCAAGAGTCCACCAAATTTATTCAATACGTTGTTAAGTATTATTAGCGGGCTATAATGTTTTTACCAGTATAATCCTAATAGAGTCTTCTTTTTAAAACAAATTATGAAATTTCGTGGTATACGAGAGAGCTAAAATTCTCGTCGAGGCGTACATAACCACGATACGTTAATTCGCGGTATATTGGATATTGATTATCGTGACATGTATCCCGGAACCACTTGTTCACATTGCATATCGGGTTCACATCAACTAGTCAAAAAAACCGCTAGTCGTAAGTGATATCGGACTAGTAATTAGCATGCTGCTCCTGGCTTTTTTGAATATATTAGTCGTACTACTTCTTCAAATTTACATTTGTTTGTATGTGCTTATCTACCTTATCAATATCACCTATCAAGCACTTAAAACTATGATATTTGTTTCATGATTTTAAATATATTATGGAATAATTTTAGGATGATTAGCGAATTCATAATCTCGAAATTCGGATAGGTCGCTCTATCTCTTTTCGGTTGCCGTTTATATTATTTACGATATTAAAATTATAAACCTCATTGATTTTCAAATCTAATTATTATAGAGTTCTTGAAGCTCATACGCTATCAATACATTTCATCAAATAGGTTCGTCGTGAGTAAAACCTCGCCAACTTGCACGATTTATACTTGTTTTATTTCGATATATCAACGCAATGATACATTTACGCAAAGCGACAGTTAGAAGTTCTTTGATGTCACTAGACAATATGTGTTTGGGACGGCGGGCTATTCAGTTTTTAATCCTTTTCTATCATACCTAATTTTTAGGGTCATACATTTGCACAAACGTTTTCTATTGCAGATCAACTAAGGCCATTTCGTGTTGATAGTGAAACCAGCAATATTCGAAAGAAGACCATTTCTTATTAAAAATTACACCACATTTTTGCCTTATCTTATGCGCAAATATGCAAAACAACTTTTATGGTGCGTAGCAGGTCACCAATAAAAATAATTCGGATGCAATCTATAAAACGAAACTTAATGTGTATATTGACAAGCTAATGCCATTCATTGTGGTCATATATGTAAATGTAGTTACACTTGATAATGGAATTGGACGTTCATCGTATTTCTAAAATGCGTCACTACGCACGGCCATTTCCGATCCACATCAAAATCAAGATGCGAAATGTTGTATGTGGAATATCTTACTAGTGTTTTTCTGGAATAAAACCTAGATGCGAAAAATCAGAATTTATGATTGGTTTATATATATAGCTAATCGGTATACCGATGACGTATTGATGGTTCCGCTGCTTTCGAAATAGTATGGACCTTATTTTTTTCAACGATCGCATCCAAGATGATTTCTTCTCTATAAACTACAAGACATACTACATTGAAAATTGTTACAGGAAACATGCATACTATGATGTGTATATCATTATCTATTGGCATATTCGAAGTTTAAGAAATTTATGAAATTATACGTATCAATTTACATAGCAAAATGGCTTGTTAACACAGACAAAATTGCTGAAATACACAATTATATTCTTCAGATCCACTCTTTATATTATTTATTTGCAGGCTATGATTATGTAATCAGATGTTTTTAAGTAAGAAATGTATATTCGTAATAATAGACCACTTTCGTTTTATATGAATTTATACTAGGCACCGTTAAACCCTTATCGCGACAATAGATATCTGACCATATGTTTGTAAGGAATGATGTCTATCCTCTAATATTTGAGACACTACGACCCTTTAAAATTGAAAAATTGCTACATTATAGCACTTCAACATCGGGTTTTGTGCTTGCAATTGCAAATTATTATTTAATGTGTTTGCTGATCGTTTAAGCAAAGCTTAATTTCTATTAAATCAACAGAACCAACGATAAAAGTGCGATGTGCGCAAGTTTATATTGATAAACTCATTCGTAACGCGGACCATAATTTAGTTTCCGTCTAATGGATAATCGCCGCGCATTAAATTTTTCTGGGTCTCCTCGATATTCCCATATGATAATTCAATTTGGAAGTTGACAATTTGTCATCCGCATGTGTAAGAAAAGGTAATAGAGTGCTCGCATATAAAACTTTTTGAGGATTACTGTATGCTCTAACATAAATAATTTTGATCCAATGTTGACGGAGATTGTCCTTTCATTGTTTAAATGATAGTCCGGGTGTTGCACTTGTGGAAACGTAGTAAATCTATAATTGAGGTTTATTTTGTAATTTCTTGATCTACCTACCGTTATAACGCATATTATGGAAATATATATTTAGGTCGTTCATAAGAGCAAGATCGTTATCGTGGCCCATCACATCTCCTATTTCGAATATCTTCTTTTTTTAAAAATTTATCCAGCTGTCACCAACTAATAACAACATATAAAGTGCTTACACAACGTACACCACTTTGCGTAAATATATAACCGTACTCGACTAGCCCTTTCTAATGAGAGTTAGCCTGTAGTTTGACTTTATAAATAATTTATTAGCTACCCTCATAGGCTCTTGTTTGTAGCTCATTTATATATATATCATTGCAAATAAATAAAATACTGATTCGTTCAGCGTAGGCGTCGACAAAGAAAGCAAGAGCAAAAGTTATTTTTTATGACAATGATATTAACACCTAATCTAAGTATGAAAATATCAGCAAGATAAACATTTTGTCTCGCCAATATTCGCAATGTCATTGACCAATCTACCGAAATGATGAGGTTGTCGCTGGCGATGAAGAAATTAAATAAAATATTTTATTTACCAACAGTGGAAGCTTTACGCGCGGAAGCGAAAAGATTAATTCAGAAAAAAAATGCGTTTATTGAGGGTTTGAAAATCACTCAATTTTTAAAAAATCGCAAAAATTGAAGATGAGTATAAGTAGAACGCTGACCAAAAAGTAACTAATTTTGTCATGTCGACGTCGGTGAATTTGTATTATGTTATAGTTTAGACGTACTAAGCGATGCGAGGAATTATTTCTGATATAGAAAGGGAGATATCGGGTACTCTTAAATTCATATTGTTGAGTCGACTACATTTTTGCTAGCGGCACCAAAATAATTTTCGCATAGTTGTAAGGTGAACAGCAGCAATTATTGGTTACAAATAGATAGTTACGCTTAAAAACCAACCGTACGAGGCATTTCATGCAATTTGGTAAGCCCCTCACGATGTGCACACATCCTAAGCTAATAATACCCGCACAACGCCTTTTAGTAAACTGAAAACAGCATGAAACATTCAGACAAGATATAAAAACATATAACATTGTTGCGAGATGGATTTAGGTGCTATTCTCGATAAATATCTGACGTATAAGTCAGACGACTCATCTATAAGGTGTCGCTTTAGCCACAAAAATACCATTATACCTGAATCTTCTCGAGAGGTGGATAAACAAAGCTTTGTCGGTCCTTTTCGTAGTTATGCGGTCCGTTTGGACCGTTTCTCATTATTATGAGTATGCGTAAGCTCGTGACCACCATCGTCTCGCTACTTCTCCGTACTCATGTGAGCGACTAAAACTTGCAGACGTGCCAGCTGCTAGGTGAGAAGAAATCGATCGACCTTGTGTGTGCCACGTCTACATCAGCTGAATAAAGCGCAAAAAGTTATCCTTCTCGTATATTTTACATAAATATTTGAATTTATAAAGCCACTTAGACGATGTGAATCCATCTTTGATGTGGCAATCCTCACTTAACCGATAATTGGAAGAACTAAACTTTTATCATTAATAATTTCAAGTACGTTCAAAAGATGTGACAATGTTCTGTTATGCATTTTCAGCACCATTATTAAAGAGATTGGTCGACAGAATCGTGAAAGAATTACAACAAAATAAATTTTACGTGTATCACAAACAAAATATGAGCCCAAAAGCGGTGATAATTTCGACATAATATATCATGAAGCCGCGACACGACATATCAATACAGTTTGCTACTGGGCGGCTCGAAAAAATGCACGTGATGATTGCCAATCGAGATGATCAATGCATTATATAATATGCACCTATTTTAAAGCAATTTAGTAGGATTAGCATATGAAATATACTTAAATGTTTGGTGCTCATCTGCTTTTTTCGAGTCAAGATAAAGACGAACAAGAAATAGAGATTCATATACCATTTCGAAGACGCATTGCACTGTACCAAAAATACACCAAATTCGATTTTAGTAAATCTTTAGTGAGGACAACAAACTTGATTTGCAGTTTATTTAATTAATAATTACACAATGAAATCTCATTCAGATCAATGGATGTACACAAAAAAGCGATATAGAATTGTCATGTCAGTAATAAGTAAAACGATCTCCAAAATAATACATAATTCATTAAAAATTCATGACTCTTAATCGATGGTGTAATACAAACTGACATATTTTATGTCTTGTATCTTCGTATAGCTTGATATTAGCGACTTAGAACGATCCACTATCGATCGACACATAAAAATGAACAATTGTGCCTGTTATCATACATTTTCGTGCGTGCAAAACACATATGACAATAGGTGATGAGCTGAAACAACAAACTACACATATATCTGACGGCATATAATGATGAAAGTGACGATTTTATTATTTTAACAATACGGCATAGGCAGATATGAAGTGGATGCAACATACTCTCTAAAGGGCTACATGAACTCTAATTTTACTCTTTAAGTGTAGCGTGACCACATATATGTGAGTAATTTGATAAATAATTGTAAATGCGCATGGCGTTGTCGTGTTGGATATGAATGAGAACACATCAAACAAAAGTATTAAATATTATGGATTATAAGCTAATCTTACTCGATAACTATTTTGTATAGCTACTCTTGACAACAAAGCAGGTTGCATTTCTTGGTAGTTCCGTTCCACAGAATATACCATACCAGTAATGAGAAAATCTCTGAGTCAATTTTTTTCATCATTCAACTTATCATGTTTTCTGCCTAAGATTTATAAAGGGTTGGCATAGAACCCAGACAGATAGAAAGTGTTCGTTTATATGATAGGAGCACTCACTAATGCTTATCAGGACAATATTTCATGTCGATAAAAAAAAGTTGTCACCAGGATTTGTTAAGAGTATATAATACACCTATTTCCGAATTAAAGTGTTTTTTATCGACTTTTCGAACCTTCCTATATGATTGAGCGGATTTGTCTGCATTTATGCAAACGTGACTTTTAAAAGCACATGCAAATAGTATGTGAATACCAATGTAGATCCTCATCATTTTGCGACTATACCGAATGCCAAAATAAGTTAGTTTTACATTACTACCATATCGGTATCTCTAAAGAAGGATCCGAATGGTTGGGTTGGATCAAGCTTTTAAGAGATTATCATTGGTCACACCTTTATAAAGAAGATTGTCGTATTGATTTATGTCTCTTATTTATTTCATTAGGATTGGGGGTTCATATTCGTTTGGTACCCTTAAGATGTGGCTCAGTAGCCACATAGAGGTCCTCTGTGATCGGATCACCAAGAGATATAGGATTATCGTATTGCCGCTTCTAGGCGACCATTTCTGCTTCCTTGGATGCTACCATCTATGATGTAAGAATTGATGTCCTGCTTCTTTTTACCTATTCAAGTCGCGTTGCTTGGGAGATGTCTGTGTAGTCTCTACAGAGATCATTGGCACTTTGATTCGCGCTGTGGATCATTGACAAATTGAGTTCTTGTGCAGTTCTGCTAACGAAAGTAACACAGTGAGATCATCGCACTCACAATTAGTACACGCACATGCTTGTGTACACTCCAAGACATTCATCTGATGTCTGTCGATGAGCACAAGGTAGTAATCTCAACGGCTGCATGCTTCGGGATTTACCCTGTATTATGCTTTCCAATGTTAGGTAACTTTGGGATGGTCTCAAAAAACTTTCATCCAGGCTGAGTAAAATGAGATTATCTTCGCTCTGTATATCTTCTGAAATGTAGTGGATTCTAAATACGCGTTTTTTACCGTTACGAATGCATCTGTTACAAGGTGCAATGTCAACGTACTTTTGAAGAATGTAATGTTCAGCAAACTTGTGCCCACCATTGCCCAAACGCTGGTTCTCGACAAAGTTGTTCGACTCTTCGATGTCAACTCGGGAAAGAAGTGACTCGTTCTTTTTCACTTCAATCCGCGAGGTGACAGAGGACAACTCATCACTAGGCGCCGCATACACTGTTACTGTGAAAGGAAACCCACAAACGTTTTCGACGTCGCTGAACAATAGCTTGATCTGTACGCGCTGACCCCGACCGATTTCTTATGATCCGTTTCGATATTTTTACTAGGCAACAAATAATGACCCGCGTCATTGGTACTTTTTGGTAGAAGCACAATCATTTATCTTGATGTTAATATCATGATTGACCGCAATCATGTACGTATTGTCATAGCTACTGACAGCTATTTCACTTTTGCAATAAGTCGTGATAATGAGAGCGAGATCTTTCTCCTCAACATGACATAGTTCCATAAAATTTGAACCTCCAGTTTATTGTTGTCGAGTCCGACGACAAGAAGACGATTGGCATAATTCTGCATTTTTTCTGATTCTGCTTCTCTTCCACTGATATGTATTGATCAATCATAGCCTAATTATTGGAGGAAGAGATGGGTCTTGACGGCATGATCCGCGAAAACCTAGATGAACATTTAAACCTGCGTTTTCTCATCAATAGATGTAAACACGATACATTTTAAGGGGTACCGTGTGTGCTGAGCGTAAGCTTGCACACAATCATGACCCATATTAAAATCCAGGAGATCAGCTGAAGATCCGGTTTGAGCATACGGCGGCTGAACGGTTGTATCAGCCGCGTCTAAATGTGTTTGTACGCCCCTAAAAATGATATGAATACTGAATATGATTCTTAGGACAAAGTATTTGCACATCAACCATGTTGAACTTGTCAAATTCAACCTTTGTTGCATCGTCATCGATGCTATGGACTTCGATACAGCCGTCAAAGTCGACGAATCATATGAATAAGGAGTACCTTCTGAATACCTTGAATTTTGATATGTCAATCTTCAAGAGCTTAGGTAGAAGTACATGTCTCTGCACGCCTACAGTAACACTTACCTGCTGATATCTTAACAGCTCGTACTGTGTTGCAATCTGTTCCCAATACGGCTATGACTGTTAAGAACCTATCCGTTGGGACAAATCCATTGTTTATTCAGGTGTCTCCAGCTTATGCTGCCTGAACTTGGCTATCGGGGCGTGTTGACCGTCCTTCTCACGACCAAAAAGGTGAGACCGATGGCTTCCCTACCGACAAAAGTACTCATATGCTTGAAAGCCTTCCATTAGACACCACACAAATGAAAAAAAATTACGCGTGGTGTATCCCTCGCTTCCACGGTGAATGGTTACGGGATCGTTAGACGAACCACAAAGTGCTACCGAGCGTAACGAGGCACAACGCTGTACTGTAAAACAAGATGATATACTACACTGGCAACAGTAAATGCAACTGCCCCCGAAACATCACGTTCACGTACACGCAAAGAAGACCGACCAACCAACGGACACGTTATTCAAATGTAAAAAGAGGGCTGTATTTCATAAAGTTAATCGGACCAATGTAAATGTTCTTAAATCTCAATTGACTATGAAAAAATGCAGGTATGAAATGTGAGTATAACTATCCGCCCACCACTCATTGCGCGCGTTCATTATCGATTGGAGATTTGCTGGTTTATGCAACGGAACATATCAACCAAATGGCGGAAACTGCGAATATTACGATTTATAGCAATATTCAACATTATTGCTCGCTAAGATAGTATTCGCATTTCTAATACCATGTAACATGCTCACTTCGCTGTAAGCTACATACTTATTTTGAATCCATGCCAAAGCACATAAGAATCAAGTATCGAGTCAGAAAATAATGTGGTTCAACCGTAAACATATACAGAGCTTATCTTTCACCGCTACATATAGAGCAAGTACCAGACAAATCTCTGCTAGCTTTTCTGCCATGGACATTCAAGTGTCCATGTGATTTGTGGCGGCTCCTCGATTGATTCTTTGCGAAAGAAACGTGCTAGCCTCTTGCACGAGAGCTCGCTGCATGAAATGGTTTCAATCGGACACGTCAGAGTATCGAGGGGTGAATGAAGTACATCGTAAATGGTATATCGATTTCGACGCCTGGCAATGATACGTAAACGGCAACAATGCACCAGCTTTAATCACTTCAAACAGGCGACGAGTACTCTGCATTGGCTTAGGCGACAGTTACAACCGCGGTATTTGGAAGGCTGCTTGGGTGTCGACATCTGGTCCCTCACGGTGAAGTAATTATCAATAATTCCTTGGCGCACTTTTACATCGCTGATAGTTAAGTGGCGCCGGCTGGCCAATGATAGAAGTGATACTCTGGTAACAGGCATTGACAGTGTAGGTCCGTCAGCCAGGTGAGCTAATAACAGTCAGTTCTCAGTCAGGGACCGCTACGAAATGTATTTTGATCCCCCCCCTGAATGTACAACAGTATGGACACCGTGACTATTGAACTAGCTTGCGGACACTGTGAGAGGGTGGAGACTTGGAAAGATGGTATATATATCGATATATGCGTTGATGTGATAAGCGCAGCGTACAAGTTATTCTGGATAAAGCGTTACGAACGTAGGCCGATATATAATATAAGTTGGGCTTTACTAAACGCGTTGAGACGTCATGCCTACGTTGCTGCGGGTGGCACGGCTCGCCATGTGCCACCTGCAGCAACGTTAATGTCATCGTTGCCATGATATGTATGGCTTCATGTCATTCAATACTGCAATACTTGCTAGTCTTGAACTCTTAAAGCTGTAACTTGTTTTTGACTCCGCACACCCATGAGCAGAAGCACATCAGGTAGTGGTCTCTCTATATGCATTCCTCTTGGAGAAATTGCGATAAGTCTGTTCGATCTATGCATACGGCAGGCATGCGCTGAAATAGCCCTACGACGATGGAACGATCAGCAACAATGAGCATGGACGGTATTCATACACGAACCGTAGATGCGTCCAAGTCAGGCGAATGCCTTTACGTAGATATATTGTTTCTCATGCAACTTCATCTGTCTACGAGAACACGCCAGCAAACTTTTTGATCACGCGAAGCAAGTATCTAACCTCCAAGATGTTCAGCACATAGTTCCAGAGTATAGCAGACCCAAATAATGTTCGATCTTCTCCACCCGATTCTAAGTCCTTGATCCGCGTAAAATTGACCATTTGAGTGCCATTCATAACAGGATCTTCTTTACCCGTCAAGCGAAGACTGCCCGGTTCGATCGTGATCACCAAAGTTCCCGTCATATTGCCGTAAATGAAAGGAATCTTGTGCCGAAACCCTCCTGCCTTCTCCGCTGCCTCTCGCGAGACAGATGGGGGCGTGTCACTGGCTGTAGAAGCGCTGTTTGATGTCGCAAGGAGAGCTGCAGTCAGTAGAATGCCGGGATAGACGCGCATCGTGAGGGAAGCTCGTGTAACTCAGGAGCTTGTGGTGTGCGGGAAGCGGAATGAACGAGCGGAGTCACAAAAGGGCCAAGCCGGATCGCGGAATGTTGTATGGTCGGACCAGTAGGACTCCTTCGAGTTTTCGATGGAAGGGACCGAAATATCGGTGCAGACAAGCTCCTCGCAATGAAATCAGGTAATATTTACCTTCAATAATTGACAAGCAGCGATAGGGGTTTGCTTTGATTGACCACTTTCTCTCATGGGGGCAATTTTGTCGTTCCTTTTAAGGATGATTTTAATCCGACGTTGCATTAGCTACGAAAAAAGGCCAAATAGGAATGATCTTTGATTGGATGAAGAATGGTTGTATCGATAGAAATGACAGATAAGAAATAAGCCACAAAATATTAAAAATGAGAAAAATTTCGAGCATAAAAATAAAAATTACATTGCACAAGACTGGAAGAAGATGCACAGAATGAATAATATATATTATATCTATGGAGGTGCAAACAATATGTGGAAACACGTTTCGGTACACTGTGATGCAAACAATACGGGCAAACAACGTACGAACCACATACGAACATACACACGCGTACGATCACATACGTATACCTGTAATTATTGTCAAACATTGACACCAATTCGTTTGTAACGATCTGAAATGAACTCAGGCGTCCACATTGGCCTGTCTGACGGCGTCAACCTTTCATCATATTCGCTGACCACTAAATTTCCACGATGGGATTTGCTAACATGCGAGTAAAAATGCAACAATTTGCATACCTTCTGCGGTTTGACAATCGTCAATGTCGCTCAACACAGGGGGCGGAATTGGCCGTAGCGTCGGTCCGATTGCCTATCAGCATATTGTTGCCTGTCAGCTTACGTAGCACACTACGTGTGCGTGTGCGGCTGCGACTGAGCGTCTGGTGACAAAGCTAAAATATTCGGAGTGAGCTATTACTTTGTATGACTACAGCCTTTCCGTCTTTTGCTCAAAAGACATCCAGGAGCTGCTCATGAGATCTTCCCGAAGGGTCTCCACCGTTATAATGGTAATGCACTACCCTGTTCAATCCGGCGATTGCAGTTCCAAGCCCCGCCACAACCCAAAAGAGGGTTGCAATTGCAAGACAGTGATTCCAGGCAGGCTCGATAGCCAGAAAGACGAATATGTACAGGGAAAACAATCGAAAAAATTAGAATGGAAGTATACAAACTTGGCA
Organism: Hyaloperonospora brassicae; assembly: GCA_947650285.1. Taxonomy (NCBI): domain Eukaryota; phylum Oomycota; class Peronosporomycetes; order Peronosporales; family Peronosporaceae; genus Hyaloperonospora; species Hyaloperonospora brassicae. Next base: position 15,895 of record CANTFL010000549.1, on the reverse strand, counting down.
GGTCTGAGAATGTATGGGCAGTGTTACGTACAACATATGACCATCTATCAACTGAGGTCCTACCCCGCTACTGCTTTGCGACCACCAATCACCATCATACGCAACTTCGCGCGTTTGACGCCGGCGGTGGAAACGTGACGACAAGCGATAGAATGAACAGCTATACCGAGGTCAGGTGTTATGTTAATTTATTTCTAAACATGCAGTTATGAGAAAAATACGCATCGTCTATCTCATGTGGTGCGCAGCAAAAAACTGTGTTTTAACGCTGTGTGAACCCAGCATAGCCATCTCTCGCTGTGCAGTTTGCATTTCGCTCACATTGAAATCCTCCTCAAAGTGTACTGTATCACTGTCAAGTATCCAAATACCAAGGAGTCTTGTAGATGTGCAACTACAAAACAAAGCGCTGTAAATTGTGCAGTCACAGATGTGAAAATGTCATTGGGCTGACGGGTGACTCGGTGATAAAATACGTGTCGTCGAAAAGCACAGATTTTTACGACCTATATGACCAGTATCCACGCACTGTAACCATACGTTGGCACGTAGTAATAATAGTTGAAGCTACACGTGTGAACTTTAGTGGTACCGCTATCTACAGTGCCTGCCAAAGTATATCATGTGGCAGAAAGCATCGATACTCATGCTTCAAATCTTTTTCTTCCCCCTGCGTAGATGGACGGCTTACGATTGCAGATCCACGCCGATATTTTAACACGTGGCTACCGACGGCAAATGAAACTAGGACCCTTCTTGCTCAAGAAGGGGGTACATACAAGCAGCGTGTATCCACACGTCCTACACTATACATCATTGGCAATTGTTCTGCGATGTTCGCACGTATAGTTTGCATGATTGTACTTTGTAAATCGTAATGCTGAAGTTCTTTTCTGCGCATCTACATACACAATTTATTCAAGTTCATTGTTTCTTTTTTATTTATTGATGGGTTTTGGCTGTTTGCGTATCTTGCTCGCTTTCATTTATCAGGTAGTTTTCGTACTACTTACAAGTTGAGTAGCTCAAAATGGCACCAACGCCGCTTCTCCTTGTATTCTACGGTAAACTATTGGACAAGAAAGATGTACGAATGTGTCACTTGGCGAATGTAAACACTGAAAGGCCAAAGTTCAGATGGCTTGCTTGTATTGGACCGTTATAAGCGCTTGACTAGTAGGACGCGCATGTTTCGTCTTCATTATAACAGTGCAAGGGGCATATACGGATTACCTGGTTGACCTCGTGCAAGCCGGAAGCGTCACTTACAGCACCAACTCCGTGCAGTGAGGGGAAGCGCGGTCACATATAGGACATAGATTTGGTTGGATCGACAACGCGAACATAGTTTCTGTCTTTTGTCTAAAGCAGAATGTACTCATACGTAAGCTATATTTAGCGCCAAATATGTACGTCGTCATCCGTCCACCACATATTGCGCGTGTCTTGTCTTGAAAATAAATATGCTGGCTGATACAATGGCCGACATCCGCCGATGAGCAAGTGACGTCATCGGCTGATGGGAATTCCATTCAAAGGCTATAAACTACTATCATCTACGCTAGGGTTACTGATTGCTAGCTGCAAACATAATATGTACATTGATTTACACGGATATGTGATGCAACGGTCTCACCCGGCTACAAACCCACAAGTGCCTTGACGAACATGGCTATTGTTCGAGGCCACGCCAAGTCTCATATATATCCGATGAGTTTCAGGTCGATTAATTCGTACGACCAGCGAAAGAAAGAGTGAGGAAAGTGAAGTTATTATGCACGGTAGTGCGATAGTGCACAATAACTTCACTTTCCCCACTCTCTCTTTCTTTCTTTCTCTCTCTCTCGACTATCTGACCTTATTACTCAACTATCATCGCGCCACAAATACTTGAATGAAGTGATCATGATGATATTGTCGCAGCTGTTCTCGTGGCGGAAGGTTGTGGGTGGACCCGATACATGTGGTCATTTCTGCACTTACTTTTTAGTGCGTCATTCAACTAAGACACGCGGATGCTCGAACGGTTTGCATGAGGCAATACTAATGGTACATCAGCAGCTTGTCATGTAAGATCCACGAACCCTTCGTCGTATTACAGCAAAACTAGTTTTTGCCAGCTGTCTTTCCAGAACAAACGCATTGCTATTCTGCGGACTCCCTTCAGTCATGTTGTTGATCATGCATGTGCACACTTCGCAGCACTTGTCCTACCTCCATCGACACACTTTCTATAGATACGCCATCATCTCGGACACACACTTACCGCCCACAATACAAAGACTGCGTCCTCATCGCCACCATTCAGTCCCAATGCTTCTCTTCGAAAAGCATTGCCACATGACGTCGACTACTTTGCCCACAATTCGAGTTCAAATGTGCGTAGACAGCTCTTGAGAGCAGGCTATGCAACACCTTTACACACACTATCGGGTCGCCAGCGACATTCGTTGACACAGCAGTTCGCTCTTGACACGAGCCGTATACCTGATGCAGAGAGCAACCTCGACGCTGTCAAGCACGTCATCGCACTGTGTTTACTTCACATTTTCGATGCACACCACTACACAGACCGTTTTTGCAGCGTACATTGCAGCTATTTCCATTCGCTGCTTCTGCAGCTCATGCGAACAAGTCAGACCGCTCATTCACATGGCAAAAGCAGCCACCAAGAAGCTCTTGGAAGGGATCGCGCGGCACGAGGTGGACCTTGTGCCACTTGGAGCCTCTCGCACCACGTCCGAAGCAGCTACGAAGTGGGTGTTTCAGCTTTGAGGCAGCTACCGCTTTCGCACTCATCGACTTGTTTTGTGCTTCTGGAATCGCCGAGTGCTGCAAGAGTACGACTGCAGACCCGTTTCTTGGCGAAAAGGACGGTAGGCCGAATTCTTGATGCCAAAGAGCCGAAGCGGTAGCGGCTGGAGCATCCTGTAGAGCTTTGCTGCCGATGACGCGATCGTCTTCAGGTCTTCATGTACCTCTTTGTGCATCTGCATTTCGAGGGTCAAAACATCATACCACCTCTTCCATCCAAACTAGCGCTCTACATGATGTATTGCTGAGCGACCCGCCCTTTTACGCCAACTACTTGCTCGGTGCTGCCGATTTCTTACCTGCAAACTTACTTCCCTTCTTGCCCGCGTTCAGAAACGCGTCACCCTTTCTACCTTCGAAACCAGCGCGCTGAATATCATACACAACGACACGAACGACGTTGTCAAGAATGCACGACCCCTTTCCAGTGCGTCATTCACTCATTACGACACGTACCGGTCCCTTTCGGCCTTTCTTCTCCACCGGCTTCACCGCCTCCTTCTTCCCGCGACCCAAGGCGTTCGACAGTTTCTTCTTCTGTCGTTCCTTCTTCGACACCTCGAGCTTCGCCACCCGTTCCTTCCACTCTTTCGAGCTCTTGGCCTTGGACTTCTCCTTCTTCTTCAGCTTAGCTCGCAGCAGTTTTGGATCGTCCAGCACCACTTTCCCTGCCGCCTGGTGCAGCGCCGTCTCCCAGCCCTTGGCCTTGACCTTCTCCGCTCCGTCTTCCGTCTTTTTCAGCTCCTCGAGCCGCTGGGCGTTGCGCTCCGCCTTCTTGAGCAAATTCTGAATACCACGCACGCTCTGTCCATGACGCGTCGCGGGCGCTTTCTTGTCTTTTTCAACGCCGTCGTCCAGCAGCAAACTGCCGTACGAGATAGACGTCGTGTCGACGGCGGAGTCCGTTGTAGGCGCCGCTTGGCCGTCTTCCGGCGACTGTGCAGCCGCTTCGTGCTCGCGCTTGTCCGCACGTGCTTTGCTCTTATTGGCTGCTGTCTTGCGCTTCTTCAGCGCGCGCTGCTCGGCCACGACTTCGGCTCGAGACGGCCGTTTCTTGCCCGTCGTTTCCTCGGCTTTGCGCTGCTCCCGCATCGTCTGGATCTTTACAGCGAGACGAGCGCGGAGACCGTCGAGAGCGCCTCCTTTGTGCGCCTCCCCGTGCAGCGGCAGCCGCTTCACCGGCGCCAGCACGTGCTGCTTCGTTTCCTGCGGCCCGGGTGCGGCGGAGCTCTGCTGACGCGCCTCGTTGCTCGGCGCGGCTGCCGGAGAGAACTTGGCGCGCTTCAAGACGCTCTTCTTGGTCGACTCGCGCTGTTGCTGCGCCTGTACGTTCTGCCAAAGCGCAGACAGAGAAAGGCAGCACAGAGAGCGATTGTCAGCCACGAGGCGGCTGTGCACAGACCGCGTGACGGCGTCGTACCCACTGCTGCGGCCGACACCGTCGAGCAACGACTCACCTTGTGGTACTTTCGTGGCGCCGTCTTTTTCCAATTCGCTTCCGCGTCGGTAGGAAAGTACACATGCGCTGGAATGTGCGCCAGCATATCACAGAAAAAGACGTCGTGCGCCCGTATCGCGTCGAGTGTCGCATCACTGGGGGCGGCGCTCTGTGCGTCGGCGCGCGCCGTCGTCTGCAACAGACTGCGGCCGAGTAACATCCTGCGGAACAGTCCCCGCAATCGGTCGGTCGGTCGGTCGGTCGTCTACGGGTGCGCGTTCTTGTTGAGTGGCACGCAGCATCGGACACCGCTGATTGGCTGAAACCGCGCGTCCATGCGGAAGGGCTTTTCTATCTCACAATCCTTCCGCACTCGACGCCCCGTTCGCCGTCGTTCCGTATCGCACAGTGCGCAATGTTTCCGCAACGGCGCGCGCACGACAGCACTTCAGTTGCTCGTTGAAGGGACCGCGTCACGAGCGCATATGCCGCGCCGCGCCCTTTCGTCGGTGGCTGACAAAGCGAACGAACAACTCGCTGCGCTGTGCCGCTCGGGCTGTCGGGAGGGTCTCTCCCGCTAGTCGACGACTGCATCAGCGCTTCGTGACGGGTCTCTGCTCTGGGCGCAGGCTGCGCGTAGGCCGCTCGTCCGGCCACAGGTGTGTGTGTATGTGTGTATGTGTGTGTGGGCAAACAACAGCAAGACGTCTGGCTATACGATGTATACGTGACGTGTGTATACGAATCGGCGTGCAGGTATACGTGCTGTAGACATGACCTACTGGACCGTGGCCTTGACGTTCGCAGCAGACAGCCCAACACGTTATATCCGCTGTAAGACGAGACCAGTCGCGGGGTGTGGCGCTCGACGTGTCGTGTCAACCACAATGAGACACGGCCACGGACTGAACTGGTTCCACTGTGCGCGTCGGAGTGCTCGAGTCGCTCGCGTCTGATTGGCGGCGATCGAGTGCTCGACGCCTCGACCTCAGTCCCTCGCGCTCGACGCTGACGTACTTTGCCAACGGCTCTGTGCTCGCAAACGACGTATGGCCGGCGCTGAAAGGCAACGCGTCCGTGTTCCTGCACGTCCACGTAACGCCCGCAGGGGGTTCTCTCTGGACCGGAAGGCCGCAGAGCGCTGCGACGAGTGCCGGACCTTCCACCACGTGTCCGGTCTCGTCCACGACGCTCCAAGTCCCAACGCAACGATTGTGCAACTGCTGCTGACTTCTGTCCCGCTCCAGAACGTTCTGCAGACGACGCGGCAGACGACAAAGTCACGACTATTGCCGACTGGAGACCAGCGGGCAGTCTGCGTCTTGGCACCGATTTTCAGCAAAGTCCGGTACAGGAGCTACCGGTGCTCGTGGACCGGAACTTGCGCTTCACACAGCGTCCGATGGATAAGCGTCGGCGTTATGTACCAGCGCTAGACGTGGACGATGTGTCGCGGGCACAGGACAAGTAACTGCTCGCACACGTGTCACTCGATGAGGAGAGTGGAATCGATGTCGTGTTCCGTTGCAACTGCCTCGGTCTCCCGCTCTCTCTCTTGTCTGCACGTTGGCAAATGCAGCTTACAGTTGCAAATGTATTTGGCTCCCGGGAGAAAATCGGTATGCCATTGGGCGGGGGCGACGAAGACGCTCTTTGTTCGACTCGCTTTCCGTCATGACGTGAGCTGCTGGTGCGCCAGAGGAGACGATGTCGTCCGCGCGTCTGTTCGCGCATGAAAGCGGAATTGACGTCGAAATGTGTGGTGCTGTTGTACCATGTTGACAACGAATCGACGGTATTCGTTGCGGGTCTAGTTCATGAGCGTTGTGTTGTACTTTCGATGAAAAGCGACAAAAGTTAACGGGCACAGAGGCAGCAGTTTGGCACGGGTCTTTCTGCCGAATTGAGGGCTGCTGAGGAGATGACTCGAGTGGTGCACAGCAACACAGTGTTCGGCTGCTGAAGGAGATGCAGCACGCTGACTTGTTGGCTACGTCTCCCGTGCTGCTCGCACTGGCGCCTTTAGCTGCGAGGTATGCCGTGGACTCGGTGGTGTACGTTCTACGCGCTACGTGGCATCTTGGTTGCTCGAGTCCGTGACCACGACGATGTACACGCTGGGCTTTGTTTTCGTGTTCGGCAGCTGGTTATTGTTGACTACCGACTCAGGTCTGTGGCTTATTCGAGTGGCGATTGCTCGTCTAGTGGCACATACCACTTTCATTGACGACTAGTCCGCCTTGTTGGTCAAGACGCCGACACTGCAACGTGCTTACGCGACGACGTTGTCTTCATCGTGCATCTATATCAGCGCTAAATACACACTGGCGATGCCCAACTGGCTGGGAGAGGCTGCCAGTAGTGCTGCCAGTCCGAAGAAAGACGCAATGAGCTAAGTCCCACGACGAAAGAGAGGTGTGAATACAAGTATTGAGGCTGTCCATTTTCGCATCCTGTCAACGAGGCATGAATTTGCGACTTCGTACAGCCGAAGCAGAGATGAATTTGAAACAGGTCTATTTGTCGTCGTCCACACGAAGTCTACGCGTCGCAAGTCGCACACCAACGGACTTTGGTTGCATGACTGCATGCGACTGTTGTATGCGGTGTATGCAATTGCTGACAATCTTCCTGACACCTGTAGCGTTCGACCGATGCATAGATGCGTAGGCGACGCAACTTAACTTGGAACGATTGCCGAGTTGCACGGCGCAGAAAAGTCGGGAGGGTGTTATGAAAATCAAATGACACGGAGAAGTCGGGAGGATCTTATGGAGTCTGGTCGGTTTCACCTGACGAATTCCGACGCGCAACAGGTCGCACTTTGCGATGTGACATGAAACAACGGCAAGTCGTTCTGATCGTTGTAGTAGTGGTAGACTGAGCGTCAGCTTGGACGTTCTATCCCGTTTGAAACGTATACCGTTCAGCTACGCTATTAGTATCTACACACGACGTTGCTGTGGAACAACAGCGCAATGAGGCGGCATTTTGACGCGGAGTGTGCAAGCAAGTTACGATGCGAGTGTGTGTAAACGAATTGGAGGCTGAACAATAACGGCAGGCGAACAAATGTGGTCGTGGTAACACATTTGCCCATCAGTGCGTTGCGCTTTCAGTAAAACAGAAAGAAGATGATTTTTCTCTCACAAACACAACCTCACTGCCATAGCTATCAGCGTGTACTCCGTATCGTCGCCACTGCTGCTCTAGACGCGGGTTTCCTGTGAATATGAACTGCTTGAGCAATGGCTGCAATGCACTTTACAGCACACATGACGCCCCACCGTTCCATCGTGTCATATTTGCGGCGACGCTGTCTAGTGTAATGAGATAGGTCATCTGCGAGCAGGCAGCGAGGCTGAGACGGACATCGAGGGAGTGACAAGTCAGCCTTTTTGGTGCCCTTGTGAGCGTACTGGGGCAATATTCCGACCGACACCGTGACTTGTATATCAAATTGCGAAGAGGTTTGTTTCACTTGACTTCAGCATCAATATGACATCTTGTCGATACTTTCCTGGTCTGGTCTACTGCATCACCAGCAGCTCCTCTACGACTTCGTCCGTCCAGCCCTCATTCTTTGCCCGTGCCTTCTGCACTTCAACCGCCACAGCTTCAGCCCCGAATAGCTTCGAAAACATCTTTGGAGGCGACGTCGCATGACCCAGATCAGTTGCGTCGAGGGTGTTGATGTACTCCTTGAATATGCGTAGCTTTGGACCCGTCAGCTCTTTTACTGTCATCTTGAGCGCAAGCTCCACGACCTGTTCTGGCTTTTTTGAATAAAGAGCATGCCACCTCATAAATAGCTGTTTCTCCAAATCAGCAGCTCTTCCTTTACTGTCAAAAAAGATCTTATGATGTACAGCCAGCGCCAGCTTGTCGTCGCCACCAAACCCTGAGATCATCACCGTGAGCAAATCGGAATTGCTTGACCAATGCTCGTTGTAAGCCTTGATGAAGTCTTCCAACACCTCTACCTTTGTATCAAAACAAGATAAGGCGTTACTGCCGTAAAGCTCCAGTGACTTGAAGACGTGGTCAGGCTTTTTACCTGTTCCAACCCACCATTTCACAAGCTGCAATTTCAGCTTTCCCAAGTCTTCATTCATTGGTTTGTTCAACCTTGCGATTGCCAACTTGTTTACCAGTGTCTCCACAACAACTTCTTCTTTTTCACCGTTCTCCATCAACATCTCGATAAGAGAAAAAGAACGCATTGGATGCTCAACATCAAGCATTTCGATGTACCTCATTATCGGGTGTAGCTTTGGGCCCATCAACTCTTGTACGTTTTCGGTCTTTTTGAGCCGATACACGACTTCTTCTGGCTTCACACCAAGCCCTTTCCATTTCTCAAGTAGATTCGTTTGTAGCTTGAAGGCTATGTTCTCCTCTGTAGGATCAGCCGCTGCCTTCCAGAACATCAAGTCCAGTTTGTCTTCACCACCCAAGCCTGAGATCAGAGCCGTGATCGAATCGACTTTTTCTTTCTTTTCCGCGTTGTACGCACTGAGAAATTCGTCCAGCAGCTCTACACGTGCCCAGAAATCATCATGAGGTTCTTTTTTAATGAATAGTGACTTGACGACGTGGTCGGCCGTTTCACCACTGCTAATCCACCACCTAAAAAGTTGTGCTTTTAGTTTTTGAACACCTTCAATTGGTACCGCAGTCATTGCGTCTGTCATCACTGCTACCACCAACTCATCCATCACAGCTTCGTCTCCAAACTTATCCAAAAACGTTTTGGCTATCCAAAACTCATGCATCGAATACTCGGCGCTGCAAAAATCAGAGTACCTCATGATCGTGCCAAGCATCGAACTTGTCAAGTACTCTACATGGCCAAACAATTTAACTTTATCTGCGGCATAGTCTGGCGACCACGACATGTCCATCCATTTCTTTAATATCCTTTCCTCCAATACAAAAGGGTTTGTTAAGTCGGCTCGTGCCTCGAAGCGATCGTTTATTGACCTCGAGTTGTAAATTCGCTTTGCACTCCCCACTGCGCTCACAAATGTTCCCCAATCATCATACCCTGAGACCATCACCTCAATTATATCAGCATTGACACCCTTTTCGTTGACGTAGGCCTTCATAAATTCTTCTAATAAACCCACTCGAACAAAGAAAGTATCATCAATCTCCCATTCACCGAGACCTATGTCCTTCATGAAGTCGACGGGTGCTTTGTGACCCCCGACCCAATTCTTCGCAAGCTGCTGTATTATCACCTTCTTCGCGTCTTCCTTAAGAAGACTGCGTTTGTTGCTTGCCGTCATCAGTGTCCACGTCAAGTCGTTTACCGAAAAAAACGTCTTAAAAATCGTGTCCAGCGAGAGCGCAAGCCTTTTCTTTTTCGCGCTGAGCATGTCGTTGTACTTAAAAAAGAAGCGTAGCTTTGGGCCCGTCAGGTCTCCTATTCCGTTGGTCATCTCGAGCCGACGTGTAAATTCTTTTGGCTCCACACCTTTACCTATCCACTTTGACAGTAGCTGGGTCTCCAGCACCAATACCTTTGCATCACTGCGGGTGTGGCTGGTGACGCCATTCGACAGCATTAACGCCACTTTGCCTTCGCCGCCAAATTGTGAAGCCAAGAAGTCGAGTAGATCGATTCCGCCGGGACTTGCTCCGTAGTAAGCCGTGAAGAACTCATCGAAAACCTCCAGTTTTGCATCCACATGGTCTTCGCGCAGCTTGAGCGAATCCAGAACCTTGTCAGGTGACTTTCTATCATCAAGCCAGCCTTGTACCTGGTACTTCGACAATATCGTGGCGAACCTTTTTGACTCCAAATCATTAGAGTTCTTCGCTTCAGCGAGCACTACTACCAAGACGTCGTCCCTGTAAACTTTCGTAAGCGTTGCAATCAAGGTCGTTAGCTTGTCGTGACTCATCTCGTCAAGACGAGAGAAGGCATCAACCAGCATCCGCGGGTCGGGTCTTTTGAGGATCATCAGAGCCTTCTTGCTGATCCGAGGCTTAGCGAGCATGTTCATCTCCTTCGGCGTCAACGCAATTCGTTGTTTCGCGAACACAGCGACCTTCGATACGCTCTTTTCGGCAAAACTAGCCAAACCACTTGCTGTCCTTTCGTCGCCTCCGCCCACCGCCTCGTTACTCTTCGCTTCTCCTGATGAAGTAACGCCATGCTGGTCCTCGACGAGCCGACCAACTTCCGCTGACGAGCTGTTTGCCGGCACTTCAGGGGCGGAAGAGCCGCCAGCACGCGCCAGGACGGCAGTGGCAGCCAACAATGTCAAAGCTAAAGGAGTCTTCATCAGTCAGTCGTCTTGAGCTGCTTGAGGTCTCTCGAGTGCGTAAAGCGTAAAGTGGTGGCCGTTTTGAGTCGGAAGGGCATTCCACCACCATCCATATGAGCAAATCTCACGGGAACGACACACGGTACTGGACTGACGGTAAGTTCTATCGTGTCCGCGTAATGCCTCTCTAGCTACAGACGTGACCAATCTTGCAGACACTGACCTGTACGGTGTATTGCCATGCATCGAGTGCACTGGAGCCACTGGCACCAAGACCGACGTCGAAGAGATACACGTCATGTATGATGCATGTCGCTCTGTTTCTAAACTGACTTATTTGCCTTGGAGATGGGTAGAGCTGTTGAGCAAAGCTGCCACAGCACCCGTTCATTCCTCATCTCAGCTTTCGACTGCACTTGCACGGCACTGTCGCGAGCGTTTCAGGCTTTTCAACCCGTTGGCAACGCCGGCGAATGTTTGCCATACAATGCAATGGAATCTTGTAGCGCTTTGTGGTCAGAACTGAGTTGCCGTGCGACATCTGCTGGTCGATCGATTGGTCCAGTCAGACCAGTCGTGTAACGGGGTGAGCCCGTTACATAAAATTAAAACGAATGTATCAATTTTGAGCATTATCTATTTAGATAATATTTTATTAACATCACTCGACAAGAGGTGATGTTGGCGGAATGTCACCCTCGAAGGTATAATACGTTGGGTGCTCTACTTTTGGCTGATGTACTCGGTACGTCAACCAAATTATTCACCAATCGCTACTAGACGCGCGCAATGGGTAGTGAGCAAGAAACCCACATAGGAGACGGTAGTTTAAAATAGTTAGATTATAATGAAAGATGATACACAAAGACACATAACTATATTAAATTACAAGTCGACTTTTTCCTCAAACAGAGTCTTTGAGTTATCTTTGCTTCGTTTCGCTGCCTCGCCACGTGCACGTGACGTACATGAGTACGAAAAATTTGTTATAAGTATACACAAGGTCTTGGAAGTCATCTGGCAAGAAGCGTGCCCTGCTACACCTGGTAGCACTTTGTAGTCCTTCCAGAGACCACGACCACCTCATTCAGTATGAATATGTTGGATGAGGAGAAAAACTTCCACGCCACGCGTGAAGGCTTTAACTATTTGAGTGATATCGAATGGATTGTAGTAGAACGCATGATTTCTACAGTGGGCGAAATTGCCATTAGCGCCGTGTTGTAGTCTCTTAACAGAGACCAACAACACGCAGCTATAGCCACATTGATTTAACATGAATTTGATTCGAAAGAAAGAAAGTAGCCTTGCTCCACCAGCAAGGCTCTCAACAGGATGAGCAGTTGAGAAAACTTGGTGCTCAACAGACAGAGGTGTTGAGACAGCAGCAATTCAATGCTGCTGTGGGCGGGACGACGCACACGCGTCGTCCCAAAATTTTGAAGGTTGATATCTCCAAGTACAGAAGACTCGAGAAAGACCATCTGTCGAAATATTCTTCGAATTAGACGACGACAATGAACTTGTCGCATCGTCGCCTAGAGATAAAATAGACATTGGCCCATCAATCTTGGCTGGGCGTGCAAATACTTTGTGCATAAGGCTCTAGCTTTACGCCCATAACGTTTTATATACCTTATAGTCATACCATACGAATATTTGAGCCGTCACGAGCCAAAGATGGTATCGGGCTTACTTTATTAAGCTTAAATTCGATGCACATACTTGCATGCAGCACATCCTATGCAGTCGGAGTTGGATAACATCTAAGGAGGTATATATCAACGTACGACAATAACCGCAATAAATTAAGGTCTTTCGAATGGTCCCGTCAATACTAACCTATTCCGCTAGAATTACGATCAGGCAATCTTGAATAGCGCGACAAAAAAGTTTGCATCGAAAGAGTGTCAAACTTACTTTTCTGTCTATCGTTCCCTTCGTCTCACCAGAGAATTTTAGTTCCAGAATCAATGAGTCTCTGCTACGTGGAGAGCAAGCGATCCCGCTCTAAAAATAGAAATGTTTGCGTAGAAGAAATTAAGTATATATACAAAACACTACGCCTGCGAGCGTAGTGCCCATATCCTTGTATCACGTTCGTGCGTTGAAAAGACCGTTGGTAGCCGAAAGACCCCATGACGACAATTTATTGCTTAGAGGTTGTCAAAAAGAAGCCGGATAGTCAATACACGGTCGACGTCGGTATGGACGAAGAATGTAGCTGAAATAACAATGGTAAAGAGATCATCATGTTCTATTTAACGAGAGTTAGTCCCAACTCATATTCAATATGTCTTAAAAACATCCTAAAATTACGTGAATCAGTATTCAAGAAATTGTTATATATAGGTGGTGTTTTTCACATGTTTTTGCGAATGATGTGCGACTACCCGCTCATTTTTTATCGCTTTGACCTTTTATTTAATATTATTTGTCACGTTAAGATGGATATTTAATAGTTTGCTTTATCAAAGAATTAAATATAATAATACCACGATCTCAATGATGTTTGAACTGGACATTAATCAAAAACACGATGTAGATAAAAAATCGGGATAAAGTCAAACGTTTATATGTAATTCAATGGGGTTTCCATATATGTTATAAACAAGAATTTATAAGTAGCGATATAGATCAAGTCAATCAGAATAAAGCTAGTCGTATACAGCTCACAGAATAAGACGTGACAGAAAATAATAGAGATGATTCGATGACTGTTGATAAGGGCGAACATTGCGCTTAGAATATTGAATAAGCGACTTTGCCCCATACTTTTATAAAATTTTATAAACGTAATTGAAGGCTTACCGAGATTCAAGACATACATTTGTACATAGCAGATTCCTGTAACATTTCAAAATTTTATTGTGAATAATGCGACTATTGTTCTGTGCAAATAGGTTTTTGCTTCTATAAATGGATTAATAACAATTTTCATTAGACCGCTTATTCGTGACAAAATGATGTAAACGCATTCATCGCGTCTTTACATATCCACCTCAATTTTTTCTTAAAAAAAAGTATAATTCATCTGACGAGGGACAATATCGTTCCGAAAAAAACTAAAGAAATTTCAATCATCTCAACGACGCTACTTAGTTCTAGTAATAATTGTGGATACTGATAGTACCTACCTCTTGGGACTGTGTGTACGATCTTTCCATGACATTGAGCTAGCATTTATCTGATGCATATGGCCCACAGATAATATAAGAGTTGTTTAAATCATCGCGCAGTCTTCAGGTAAGTGATTTTATAACTAGAGCAAAATCGTGAGCTGATATATATTTTTCTCAATATTTAAAAAGTTAAGTGAGATGGAAAGTTGTATGGGAAAAGATCGGTAACGAAGATATTCGACCTATCTCATTATTTGATACATTGATTTCCACAAGAGTAACGTGCACAATCTGTTTGAAGATATCAGACCTTGTGGATATCGCATTTTAGGGCCACGTGGCGTTTGTCTGCCTATTTGACGTTAGCGGGAATATAAAAAGACTAATCTTACTTCCAATAAAACCCCATCGTCGACTTCTGGACTCACTTGTAAATTACATCATACATGGATAAATATATAATGGCTAAGTCTGCAGAAGTCGTCGCGTAGCAATGACTATTTTTTCCAAGGAATGATTATAATAGCGGGTGAGTAAAATCTTAAGTAACTAATCATTTCAATAGTGGTCACAAATGTTACAGCTTAATTATTACTATAATATCAGCTTACTTTTATATATCGAAGCATGATGTGTAAACCTTTTGTACATAGCTCTTAAAAAAGTGAATAGGATGAACATTGACTCAGACCACATAACTTCTTATACGTAGCTTTAATTTAAATAATACGACGCACTATGTTTGGCAATAGTAAGAGTAATCAACCATCAACCGATCGTCGCGAATAAATAATTTACCCGCATTTTGTAACGCGTGGGCACACGTTGAGGTGTTTGAACGGGCCTTGATGAGAGTATAAAGCAATATCATCCTTCAGTAGATTTTAATCTGGGAGTACCATTGCTAAGATCTAAATTTGGTAATGGTTACACTGCCAAAGGTTAACCTTATCATGTTCGTTGTTTATTGCTCGTCGCTACCTCAGCTATATTATTCGCATAATATGTATTTGATATTACCGTAAAAAAAATCCCCAACGAACCAGAATGACCTTATTTATTGTCATATTAATTTACACTCGGTTGATGTACATGTTTTAAGAAGCCATAATATAATAATTATATTTTTTATAATTCAGCGCAAGGTAACATTCTTATTTAATTCCAAATATATAATGTTATAAAAATTGTAGTAAGGTGTAACTACCTATGGTATCAACTGTTTTCTTTTTGAGTCAATAAAATAATAGATCAAAAAAGGCAACATAATTTTGTAGACGATGTACGATTTATTATTTAGAGTATTATTTCACTAAATAGAACGATTCTAACATGTAATAAATATAGTGACGAGATCACAAAGTGCAATTTCTTGTGCTATTACGTCTGGTCGAGTGCATTTATTTTACGAACAAGGTACGAGAATAGCACACTAGCAAAAAGCAGAGCTGAAGCATGTTGTACTTCTTTTAAATAACAATTGACGATAGTAAGTGCTATTAATATTGGTGTCTTTTTGGATGTCGTTGCATATATTGCATGAGGGTGTTTGCCAGATGAATATTCTCTAGGTTGAAAACAATGGGTATCACGCATATAGGAATCATTAATCTCTCTAATTGCCCTCATCGAACCACTATCATTTACGTTGGAACAACACATACAATTCGACATTATTAACATGATGAACTCAATTGCGACTGTTCTAATATGTATTGGCGCTAATGTCCGTAGAGAGTGCGGTGTATCGAAACTTTGTGATTATACCACATTAAATCGCTTTTCTTAGTTTTATTAGAATATGAGGATCCTATACAACCATATTTAATGAATGCTTGATCTCTAGAATATTGTAATAAATACACTCCAGATACTTTACTTAAAAATAGGTTATTATAGATTAGTCTTTATCTATTTTTACCAGGTTGTATGTGCATACAAGTGAAGCGATTTGTCGTAACGTAAAACCTAATTTGTATATGCAGCTTCTCATTCGTAGTGATGTTTAATGTTATATTGCTTATATATGTATTGTTTTAAATGACGAAATTACATATAAATGCTCAAAGCATCTACAAATGTAAGTTGACAAAAATATGAAGGCTATGATAATATGAATGATTTTGATACCGGAAAGCTCGGTACAAAAGCAATTTGTTAATAGCAATACTATCAGCCACGCCATGGTTCTGGACGACGTCAAAGCTAATTGAAGGAGATATGGACGAAATGGAAATCAAGCGCAA
>CANTFL010000547.1:0-12746 GCA_947650285.1 Hyaloperonospora brassicae | reverse complement strand
CAACCTAGCACTCTTCACGACGTAGGCTCATCAGCAGCTTGAGCGCGACGGCGTATCCACACTTGTTTCCCAGTCATCCTGCTGTACACGATACAGATATGCCCAACATTAGTGTGTAGGTGCATATTGTCATCGTTTGTAGAGACACGCGCGTCGATAAAGAATCACAAGACTGTCATGCTGAGCGAGATATTCTACCGCTATCCTTGAATTCTTGTCCTGTGATCGCCTTCTAGATCCTGGCGTTGTCCACTGACCCCTGTACATCAACGAAACCGATGACGCAGTAGTGTGCAAAACCAATACGATTTTATCTTGTTCTGCCGGCAAGAGTGCTCAGTCGCGGTAGAGCTCGTCAACTCTAACATATCACCCTGAAGTTGCAGAAGAATTGATTAGCTACATGTTATCTTAAAGCGAAATTTCGAATGCCGTAGGCGGATCACGGTCCTACCTTATCCCAATGGTTTCGTTTCGTAGGTCCGCGTACATTCATAGGAGCACAGTTGCGGCGGGAGGTGGCACATTGAATGTAAGGCCCGGCGATTGGGGGCTAGTTCGCCTCCTATAGAATTGGCGGGGACCCGGGCAGAGTCGTGATTTCCCGATAAGCTTGAAAATGTTCCTCAATCTTCTCTTAGCGTAGAATTCGGTGCTATGTACCGCTGTCATTTTGCCGTCTGTAAAGACGAACACAAATTAGGACCCCAAAACAACTGATTATATGTATTTGTGTAGTTGAAGTTAGAGTTGGCGCCAGGTAGTCTTTCAGTTGGAGATGTTTAACGCGTCCTCTCGTCCAGCGAGCGACAAACGAAAGGTACAGTCTGGTGATTAGCAGTGCGCCTATCCCATGAGTAATACCAGTAGTGTGGGTTACTCATGTCCGACTATCTGATGAGTAATGTGTATAGAGTAGATTCCTCATGCGCAACTATACAACGAGTAATGCGCGTAGTGTCGATTACTGTTGCATTGTCGAATTATCCATTAGGCTTAGAAGAGCAAGAAGATGTTGTGAACTGAGGGCCTCAATACATTCACTTTGCATTTTGCACTCCACCACTGAAGCGCCTTTACAACACGCCAGACCCTCTGCTGCTAGCTCATCAGATATGATGGGGGTAGACTTGACATTAGAATCTTTTGGTTGGTTCGTGGGCGTTCAAAAATGATGCACCTTGGATCAAAGAATGTGCTTTCGATCGACGTTGTCTGTGTACGTACGTTGTGGGAACGAGTCAGGAGGTTCGACTTGCTGCTCCACGGAGGCGCTGTAAGTGCATGAAAAAGTGAGAGCAAGGAAGCGTAAGAATGTCACTTAACTCGTCCAGTCCCATTTACTTGTTCCATGTACCCGGCGCTCATCGTCAACTTTGGGGACATCGCACCATCTTCAGCTGCTACGACCTCGTTGCACCCTTATGAACACGTCCAACATGTACAGACTAGGCGACACCTCTGACACCCCAAAGCACATACACGTCACACACTTCCAATGCTGGTGTCCCCGAAGCACACCGAGCATAACCCGTTATAGTTCGGTAGGAACTCCTTTATTGGACACAAAAGCCTAGGCGTCTTGCACTAGGTGGACGTAGAAGTCAGCGGTTGTGATGATGGCTCAAGAACAGCGTTGACGACGCTTTGTGTTTGTTGCAAACGTGTGCGTGTCCGGTACGTTTTTGTCGTGTCCTCTCCAGCAGGTGTGCGTCTTTGCTTGGTAATTGTACGTTTGGCCGCTATTCCCTGTGATCTCTTCTGCTAAACACCCGTCATCCTTCGTGCCACCTTCAGCGGCTGTACCTTTTGGCTATCTTTTGGGACCAATGCAAGTTCTTGCCACCTTCCTCTACTCAGTCGAAGACAATATGAAAAACTGTCCATGTCTTAAACATGTCTTGAACACGATTTGAAGATGTATAGAGCTCATTGAGTCGAAAAATGGGTAGAATTATATCAAAAAACAAACAGTTGGGCACCGTGTAGGTCGGCGGGCAGTACGACAATGCGGCCTTTCATCCGTGAAGGCGTGCTACATCCCGTGATCTATGCTGCGTATTTTCCCAAGTGCGCTGTAGCTCTATTTGTTGTATAATCAAGTTCTGCGCTCTTCTGCTCTTTTGTAGAGCCTTTGTTCAAGTGCAAGAAGACCTCGAATTAGGAATGAATATGCGAAATTTTCACAGCGCTTTGCCACTAAGTATGAGAAAAGTACAGATTGACACGCCTGGTCAGTTGCTATGGCGAACCATACATGTGCGAAATTGCTCTCGAGAAATCGCCAGCGGCACAAGGAGTTGTCAGCAATTTCTCGAATGAGCGAGATTTGCCAGGTTGAGATCTCAATAGAGGAATGAGGACAAGCGTGTTATCACCGAGAGCTAGGTGAACTGAAACCTATGTGAGTCAACAACAACTCTGTCGACCAAATACTTCGCATCGCTCAGTTTTCCACGACATAGCGGGTCTGTTTTTTACGCAACAACTAATTGTTGCTACGAACCGCGAGCCGTGGAATGTACGAAGATGCAGCCGCTGAGTCCATTGAGGCGGCCGTCGACATTCCATGTCCGCCAAGCTCACCAGAATATTATGCTATTGCTTGGACAAAAGCACACCTGTCGACCCGGGTGCGTTTCATTATCTGCTTGGCATCTATTCTGGCTGATGTTTGACATCGAGCATGCACCCCATTCTCTCTTCTGTGACACATTTATGTCTTTTGCGCACTTGTACCCGCCGAGCCACTTTGACAAAGGGCCAAGTGCTACAGAATCTGCGAGACGACAAGCCGTTGTAGTTCGAGCTTGAAAAGATCATCGCCGGTGCCGCACCTCCAGCACCACGGGGATCTGATGTGATGTACAGACAATGATAGAAACAGCCGAGCGTACGCTGCCACGCGTAACTTATCGCTACTGAATGTAAGAAGCAGGCTCTTTATACCACAAAGAGTTCCGAGCTCTGTCTCTTGTGACACCTCCGTCCCTCGACACCACAAGAGTATTTGTGTGGCACGAATCGATTCAGTTGGCACAGAGGTGCCGTAGAGTGCACTGTAGCATATGGCGCTGGACAATCCTGTGTCATTCCACTTCTTGAGATGTATGCCTCCGACCCATTTCGACTTTTGTAAGCAATATCCACAACAACGCAGTGTTCTGTCGCATTGAATAGGCAGCACCACAGTATGTGCAGTTCTGTAGATGGCCCGAGTGCGCTAGCTGTCAGGTGATGTAAGAGAGTGACATTGCGAGATACAGACGAGTAAAATGTTTCAGGTTCGAAGCCAAATGTCACTCGGCCATCTCATGAACGGATGCTGTCGCTAAACAAGGTGAGCCTGTGCCATAGTTTTGATTCGATTTCTCGGAAGGTTCTGTTGCTCAACAGCTCAGATCCAGATTTAACTTACATTGTAGTCACTAGATATCGAACCAGTGACCATTCGCATGGTGCTGCCACACCGTACCACTTGAGCTACAAGCCTATGTGGGGAAAGACATGCCAAGGCGAACTTGTAACAACAAAGCGACCTACACGTATGCTGAACCTGGGGACACCACGACCGGTCGGCCTTTTACATCCATACCTATGGTATCATCTGTCCCCCGAGTATTTTCTTCGTCCCTTATAACAACCGATTCGACGACGGCTGGTGGTATCTCCACCGGGTTCTTCTACGACATCATTGCCAATTGTAACGGAATGAGTCTACTGTATATGTTATTCTCACAAATCGATTGTCAATGTGGCCGTAATCTGGGCAAATAATGTTTGGAAGGGAACTAAAGCAATAATTACACAATATAACAATATAAACAAGAAGTCGATATAGAGGAAGAATCAAGTAATCACGGGAAAAATGTGCTACGAGATGAGCAGATAGAGCATGCATCAATCAAACAAAGATAGCAGAGTAAACATGAGATGAGAAACAATGCACTAGAGAGTTATTGGAAGGGCATTAACAATATATAGTGCACATTTGCAAAAAGACGTGCATGAGATCTCAAGGATAAATATTCATATATCGTTATCATGCACACAAATGTCATAGCGAGGTGAAGAGATAAAATACCCAGTAATTTAGTGTTGAGTCGATTGCGTCATTTGTATCCACGCATACATTAAACACACATCATTTTAACTGTTGACGTGAACATACAATTTCTACAATATACATGATCGCTACGACGCGAGCGTCATCATTTTGTCCGAGCGCAGATGGACTGTAGACTGTAGCATCACAAAACTAAAACCATGTGCTGCATGTTTGATGCGGACGGACAGGATCGTAGCATTCTAGCTTGTGCCCCAATACCGTCACTGCGTGCATCGATGTTGCACCTACTCTGCAGCTTCTACTTCCGAATTTGCGCTTTTATACGCAAGGTAATCCTTTGGCACGTGGAAGCGTGCCGTTCCTGTTCTAAACACCGCCAAAGGCGGACGAATGCGTCGAAAGGCGTCTATCGTGCAAGGCGGGCACGGCCTGCTCGAGCAGACTGGTCGCGTGGATCCCGGACTGTCTTCGGACCAGGCAACCGACGCGCCCGGTGGACCGGGTATGATTGTGCAGGGGGGCGTGAGGAAGAACCTCATGCCGACCGGGAGACGAAGCGTCTCGACGAGACAGTAGGGTTAGGCTTTACTAATTTAACATTAACGGGTCCAAATGCGCGCCCACCGAGCCATCAGCCGGCGAGCGATCGACCAGCGGTCGGTCGGCCGGCGAGGGATTGCGGGCCACATTCGGTGTATCTTTACTAAGCGGCGGAGGTACCGGTGACAGCGAACGAGCTGAACACGGGCGGGTGTTAGTACTAACAGCTACAAAGGCATGGAAAGAAAAACCGGATGACGATTTGAGACCGATGATTTTATTGGACGAAGAAGCGCTGGCGGCTTGTATTATGGGGGAATTGTACTGCCTTTCCCCCCGGGCTTCCTGGCATGCACGCACACGCGGGTAGCGAGGGTTGCGATGCTGGAGTACTATGAAGCGTATTTGGAAGGAAAGGTTCTTGCGGTAGTTCCTCCGTCCATCCGAATGCCTTAACATATTGCGGAGAAGACACTACTTCTTCAATTACTCGAACGACGTGAAGGCCAGCCGGCGGTGGCAGGCCTAGTTCGTACCCTTTTAAGACTGCTAAATATACTTGCTACGATTCATCAACTCGTCACAATAATTTTGTGCTCCCAGATCAAGCGGCGGCAGCGGGGTGGCACTCGAAAGTAACCGGGTATCGGGGCATACGCTTCAGATATAATTCCCGGCCATTATGGAGCGCGAACATCTTCCTTTTGACAACACTACTGTTCGGCAGCATAGCTGTAGACTTTTGTAGTATTAATTACGTGTTCTAGCCAACGGCGTGTCGGCCGGTACATTCCAGGCCATTCTCTCGTCTTGTGTGACGTGCACGATGACCTCGGTTACCCGCGGCTTACCCAACGCGACAGACGCTTAATATTTCAATTACTTCGTGGTCTCCTTCGACACTGCCACTTGTCCAGATCAACTGAATCTAGTCACGCACGTATCTGCGATTGGTGAGTCGTTCTTCATTCAACATCATCGGGAAATTCAGCGAGTTCCATGCTTCACCTGATACTCTGCTTTTCATTCGAGCGCAATGTGCGCGTCTCGTCCAGAGGATCGCCTCCTAGTCCACCACAGGGAGTACACGGGGATATCCCGCGCATCCATCCTTTTGCCTGAATTGACCTCTACCCACCTCGATGTGGCGGGCCGTATGAAGCGTCAACAATATGACAGATCGTCTGGCGGCCTCCACGGCCAAGTTACAAGCGGCGCGCGCAAAGCACTACTGCTACAGAAGTTACAGTAGTATACAGTTCCTAAACTGGATCGGGTGAAGGCGAGCGCCTCTGCGACCGAATGCCAGAACCAAAATGAACACGACAATAATTTTGCCCAGGGACCTTGAAGCAGGTATCTAGTTCAACCCCGGTCGCAACAGGAAACCACAAAAATAGCGCAATTCTAGCAACATTATGGGACAGGCTACGGCTATGGTAAAACCGCAACATCACCTTTCTCACGTGCAGCAGTCGTCTGCCAGCGGCTCCCGTATCCCTCCTAGAGTGACAGCTTCAACTTCCCCGACATAGGCTACCTCCTGTCAGGTTACTAAGTCTGTTTCCGATCTGTCCACTTCAAAGACAATACCACAAGAGAGTAATACCAAGGCCTCGTATAAAAATCCTCCTACCACTACCTCGACTCCAGTCAGTCGCAGAGCGGCAGCACTAGCTGAATTGAATCAGCCTTTCGCTGACGAGGAAAGCAATCAAGAGGCAAACCGTACCGCTAGGACCGTTTCCTCCGGCGCAGTCGAAATAAGCTCCACCGGTGCTACAGCTCGAGCCGTCGCTCAGGATGAAGTTAATCAAGCAAAGTTGCGCGTAATCGCGCTGCAGGTGGCAGCGGAGGAAGAAATTCAAATTTCATCTGAGAAAAAGGCGAATTACTTTGAGGCTCATGGGAGGATGTTGGAATCCACAATTGAAAAAGATACAATTTACGCCGGAGAAGGTCCACCGGCCGACGTGAACGGCACGGAGCTACCCCGATTGGAATACGACTATCGAATTGCTACCGCCACAGCTTCGCACGCAGAGGCAGTGGCTTCTGCTGCGAAGAGTGACTTGAAACCCAAGGAACGGCAACTTATACAGGTTATTTCAGCTGAGTCTACACCTTCTGTCGTCACCTTATCGAGCCGGAGGAGACACCGGCGGAAAAGGCGGCAATATCACCGGAAAATAGCCGCGCTACAATCCACCGACTTTTGTCGTCGTATGTCCGCCGCAGGAGGGCAGAAGAACAAAAAGATGCGCTCCTGTCCCCATCGGTAGTGAAGGCCGCCTCCACGTCTCCTGCACACGTATATTCACCTGCGGGGACCGGTTCTCAGCCGGATCGGGCTCCTCAATCCAGCAGAATCTGGATGTAATCATGATGGGGAGTGGCGTCACGTTTGGACACACGATGCGTTTGGATGAATGAAATGGGGGGAGGTCACTCATACTCAATGTGCATCTAGTGTACCTATTTCCGAAGCTCTTGCCCAGGCCATCGCTGAAGAAATTCAGCTGTCGGAAACCGATATCGCCGATACCTCTCACAGTGATTTAGGGAGCGTCATACCCACCGACTTTACGCGTAATGTCCCAATGGTCACCACTTTAGCGGTCCATCCGGCACAAGGCAACATACGGACTCCATACGACCATGCACAAACGCTCAGAGCTACGCGAAACCGAAAACTATATGGCACTGCCTCGGACGCAGTAATTGCGGCAGAAGTCTCGGATCGCACAAAAGAAATTCACGCGAACGCGACCAGGCTCAAATGCTGGGTAGCCGCCCGTCGACTGGTTGCCTTGCTGCCTGATTTGCGAGCGTTAATCCCGCCAGACCAGAACGATTGGATTACCTATTGTTCGTCCGAGCTCGCGACCCTGGTGTTCGCGCTCCCTTTTACGGTGTTTTTTTAGCCTACATGAACGGTGAAACGCTCCGGAACTTCGGTCATGCCATCAATAGCGACTCGCAGCTAGCGGTCATTCGACAACATGAAAACACCAACGATGAGCGCCCTCGTGAACCATGCACGGGATGAGCTGCAACGGCGGATGGTCAGAAGGGGAAAACTCGATGGCGGACTACCGACTCGATTCAATGATGGCGCTGCGTCAATACGTTGCAAACAGATCTGCTGTGTGCAACTGTGGTCACGGGTACGGACATCGATCACTGGGGGTCTTGAACGTCTCAAGTATATTACTTCCACGTTTCATGCTACACGAGCGTGGGGCCATTGTTGTGATACCGCAAGACTAACGCGGCATTCTATTACACCTCCGCTGCAGTTCAGGCTGCCGTTGTAGGAATGCTCGCTAAGCCGTCCAATCGGAACCTGGTGATCGATCTCATTGCTCATGAAGATCGGCCGTTCTCTATCCATTGCTAAGGACACCGCAGCAGATCGTATTCTTGCGCTCAGACGCGTGTCTGCATCCATTTCTCTGAGAGGAGGATGGCACACGACGACCCCACGAGCACGCTATCCAACTATCAGATGAGGCATACAAAGAAACCCCCACCACTTAAATACACGAAGTCCCACAGGACCGAGAAAAAATACAATTGGTCTTCATTCACAGAACGTTGCTGGGCCTCGCAAACACTCGGACAGGTGCGTAGAGTGTTTGGCCATTTTCGCCAACAAGAAGACCGAGGGGTCATTGACTTGGTTCTACTGCAGTAAACACATGTCTCCATTGGAGAAGCAGATACTATGGACAAGCTATACCACCAGACACGGGGCTTCGTGCAGGAACCTGGGCGCACGATCTGAACAGAAGCGGCAGGCCCTCGGGACGGCGTCGCGATCCTTCGTCATCCATACTCCTCCATTCGTACATTGGAACCTTGGCAGGAGGACTTATGGACTCGCCATTGGATGGCGGTTCGGATCACCCATCTGGAGGAGTCCATTTTAGTCATTAACGTATACGCACCAACAAATGAGGGGAACAGGAGGACTTGTTTGAGTTACTTCGACAAAAGGTTGCGGAGCATGGTTGTCCGGTGTTGATGGGTGGCGATTTTAACTGCACCCTTTACCCACGTATCGACCGTTCATATGCGACCACGGCAGACCGCCATGATTCCTTCGATCTACGACGACTCCTCACGCGATCACATATGAGCGATGTCTTTGAGGATGAGATCGAACGGTCGGTTGATGAGCGTTCCACTCCTGAGCTC
Source organism: Hyaloperonospora brassicae (assembly GCA_947650285.1). Classification (NCBI taxonomy): domain Eukaryota; phylum Oomycota; class Peronosporomycetes; order Peronosporales; family Peronosporaceae; genus Hyaloperonospora; species Hyaloperonospora brassicae. The sequence goes on along the minus strand of CANTFL010000547.1, from coordinate 3,937 downwards.
GACGCCTCAGCGCACACGTACTTCTATGCCCTTCCTGAAGAAGGAGCCGCCGGTTCCCGTCTGGACAGATGGTATGTTAGCTCTCATCATGCCAACTGGGTCCGAGATGTGCACCAGTCCTTTCCAGGGCCTACCTCCGACCATAATGGTGTCTCGATCCGTCTTGGGGCACCCCACTGTACCGTCCGAGTTAGACGAGCGCGTCGTGTGTACCCCGTACCAGAGAGTGCTACGGCAGACGTGAAACAGGCCATTCTCACTGCACTAAATATAGCGCGGCACCAGATACACAAGGACCTCGTTCAGGATCTCGAGGAGGTCGCGACAGCTCGACGGCTTGCGGAATGGTGGGACTGCTGGAAGACGCAGCTTCGAAGATCGCTTCTGACTGCAACCAAAGCTGCAAGACAGCGTATGACGCGCACCTACAAGCAGATGATCCGGCGACTGAATGAGAGGCTTAATAAAGCTCTTCTTGCTGAGCCAGCCGAGGCTTTACAAGACCTGCATATCACCGAGCCGTACGACTAGTCTGCAGCGGTGGTTTCTCCTCGGCAAATTTGCAGCCAATTTGCAAAGTGCCGACGCATGTGGCAGCGAGCGAAGAGCGAGTGTCTACTTACTCAGTACACGTACTGCCCAGGCGAGACAACCCGCCGTTTCTTTACCAGGGTTGCTACCAAGTTTCAAGACAACACGATAATGGCACTCGGCGGTCAAGCTTCATACGGACCCACGCGTTCTCAAGATCTCGCGGAAGAAATGGCAGGCGGTTGGGGATTTATTATGCTCCGATACTTCACTTCCCCGACAGCCACTGCCTCTTTTCTGGCGCAAGCCTCTCCCCCAACAAGTCTTGACGACTCAGCAGTAACGATGGCTATCTCTACAGACGACTTCTGTGCTGCTTTAATAAAAGCTCAAACGGGGAAAAGCGGCAGCGTCCGATGAACTAAAAAACACTTTCTATTGGGACTACGCTGATGAAATCGCGCCTATTATCGCTACTCTTTACAATACATGGCTAGCGTGTAGCCTTTTCGCCTAATCGTTCGGAGAAGCAAACATCGAGTGTTTGAAGAAGTCGGCTGTATCTGCTCTTCCGCTGGAACATCGTTCCATCGCCTTGCTAAACTGTGACTACAAGATATTTACCAAGATTATTTCTTCCCGAGTCCAGCCGCTAATTTCTCAACCGGTTCACCCCGCCCAAGAAGGCCTTGTACCTCAGCGGTCGATACACACGACCCTCGACATTTTTACTGCGGACAAAAAAACTGCCACATCGGACCCACGTCAGATGGGAACGATAGCTCTACTTCTCAATTTCGAGAAAGCCTACGACACACTCCAGCGCCCGTTCTTATTGTCGGTACTGACGCGGCTCGGCTTTTCTCAGAGGATTGTCTTGGTAGTGGCGGCACTCCATCACAATACGACTTGCCAGTTCATAGTCGACGGCTGCCACTCAAGGAAAAGAGAGGTTCGTTGCGATATTCGTCAAGAGTGCCCTTTAGCTCCGCTCCTTTTTATTTTTTTGCTCTCGATAGCGTTTACAGAGTTATACAGGCTCACCCAGAAATAAGCGGCGTGAGGATCTGGCCGCGTGACAGGGCAGAAGTGATAAAGGTGTCTGGGTATACCGATGATACGGCCGTGTATATCCGCGAACGTCGGGAGGTAAAACATGTGGTATCGGTTCTGGATGAATTCTTCGGCATCTCGGGACTTCACGCAAACCTGGCTAAGTCGATGGTGATTAAACTTAATTATCAAGGTTCAGACCTGCCCCTGGATACTTAAGTCCTAACTCTTCTTGCGCGGCGGGACTCTTGCCGGTACCTTAGTGTGATGGTCGGGCAGCAAGAAGCTCCAGCTGAGAACTCGTATAAATGTATCCGATCTATGTGGTGTCGGCTCGTCCTTTCTCGAGCGAAGACGCACTCCGTGAAACAGCGGGCTCGTCTGGCTAGCGCGATCGCGGTTCCCAAAATTATCTTTTTGGCACGTCATTGTTGGCCACCTCTCGGAAAAGTCGCACGACTTCACGGACTACTCCTGGACTTTATCTGGGGGGGCGAGGGAAGGAAAACGTCCCAGATCTTGAATTCCACAAGAAATGGCTTCGCTTCCTATCCAGCAGGGTGGGCTGGCGGTACCATGTATCAGGACGGAGTTAATGACAATGGCTGCAACAGCTGTCGGCGAATTGGTGGCAGCCGTCTCGCAACGGGAGCTCCTGATCGGAGACGTCCTCTGGGGGATAGCGGGTGGGCCGACGTACATCACAGTATGCTGGAAAGGAGAGGTGCAACCTCAACTTAAAGCCTCCCTCTGGTAGACTGGAGCTGCAGTGGTTGGCCTGTCGGCTGCCCGTCACATTCGTCATGGAGACGTGCAGACTGTTAGTCGCCGGGCTTCCAGATTTTCTTCAACAGCCAACACCGTCTACAACAATGATGGCCGTGTCACCATCGACTTTCGTCACGCGATAACCGGCGAAGTGCGAAACGATATAAAGGCAGATGTAGCCTCAACGGGTCAATTCGATAACCGATGGCTTGAGCATGTGACGATGCAAGATATGTAATGGCTCCGGGATCGTCGAGGTACCCCATACAAGCTGCACGGAGCCGGGTTCTCTCGCGGTTTACGCCCTCTAGGCGATGTACTGTCATGGTCCTCACTACAGCCTGGCGTGACTCGCTTCTCGCATTGTGCCGACATGTCAGCACAGTCGATAGCGAAGCGGCGACACTTTGGGTCTTTCTGTCTCGCACTCGATTGCAACTATCCCTCAATTATGTATCGAGCGCTTCCGCACGGGGCCCTGGTCTCGTACTTGGCGAAGGACCATCAACATTACGAATGGCTACTGGACGAGAAGTGTGATCCCCTTCACATTTTGACACAGTTATACGTGGCTGCACAACGATACTCGACTCTATGCTGGGTGTGATAGAGCAGCAAGTCGGGACAGCAAGACCCCAGTACATTTCGGGGCTCATCCGGCGCTTTCACGGGTAGTGCATCTATGGGCCTGTTCTAGACGGTGGAAACCACAGAGAAAGAAGCTAAAGAAGCTTATAGCCAACTGCCGCTTGCGAATTGGAGAACACCAACGCGACTCAAGAATACTGAAGCACGGCTTTCAGGTAATTTCAGCTGGCACCTGTATGGTTGCATGGCGTGATATCCACCGGATCCGAGCGACATTTACGACACCAGTACAAACGCTGTATCGACTCAAGAGTAACAGCTTACCATTATGGAACTGGGCAGCGCACGATCTATCATGCCCAACACCGAGTGCGACAAGAAAACTCTTGCACCAACAAGCCATGTCTTCTGGAGCTGCACCAGCGCAAAACGCCATTGGGCTCATCTGCGGTCGTTGTGGCGATTTCTAGGAGCTTTTGACGACGCCGACATGCACGTCTGTGTGTTCGCCATGGAGTTCCTAGGGCAGCCGTCAGCAGCCTGGACGGCAGTTCAGCGATCTCGCGCGATAAGCGTTGATCGGTACAAAGCAAAGTCAGCAGTCCTTTCCGCGGCGAACGAACTGTGGCTATTCTTCCGTTCGTCGTCGCTACATGCTATATGGATCGAGCGCCTATATCGGATGCGAGATCCCACCCTGTAACGGGGCAGCCCGTTACATGAAATTGTCACTTTAAGGAAAGTGACAATAAAGAATATAAAGATGGATATTCTTTAAAACAATATCACCAAAGTGGTGATATTGAAGGGTCGACCAAAGGGTCTGTTCATTGGTTGATATCGTGATGATATCAACCCACCAATCGCCGCAAGACGCGCGCAATGAGTGGTGACGAGACGTCACCATACATGCAGTTATATTAGTATAATTGAATTAAGTCAAACGAAGAGACAGTAGTTTAAAGACTTAATTATATTAATATAACAGTTCTACTTT